>JAXGGA010000349.1:0-249621 GCA_038373865.1 Uloborus plumipes | reverse complement strand
TCTTCTGGATGTCCCCAATCGGTCCGAGTCCTCGAAATAGTCGGGGTTAAAAATAAAAGGAGCGATAAATAATCCGCATGCCGAAGGAAGAAGGGGGAAAAACCACTGATCTAAACGAGGCTGCCCTTAAAAGAGCGCGAGCCAGTCCTTGGTCCGTCGCGGCTGACCTCAGGCGCGCATCCCGGAACCGAGCGATGAGGTCAGCCTCGTTGGCTCTCTCTCTCTTCGTACCTCCGAATCACTCTCCAGCCCCTTAAATGTCTGAAATTGTTTTTTTGTTAATTTGGAAAATAAATTTATTTGTATATTATCTGACACAATTTTTATTACAAAATATATACAAAAGAAAAATCCCCCCAAAAGCAGTTCTTATTTCATAAAAAGAAAAAAAAATCACAAAAATTACAAATGCGGATCTGAAAATAACATGGATCGACCCCTGGTAGTGGTTCAGCACAACACTTCTGAATTGGTTGAATGTGGTAAATATTATTGCGGTAGATTTTTTCCGTGATAATAACAAGGGCGGACTCAGACATTTTTTCAAGGGAGGGCTGATTGGTTTTTAGCCTACTTTCCCTTCTCTATCTCTTCTCTTCTCTATCTCTACTAATAATAAAGCTGAAGGTGGGTCTGTCTTTCTTTCTGTCTGTTACGCGCGTAGCGCCAAAACCGTTCGGTCGATTTTCATGCCACTTGGCACAAAATTAGTTTGTAGCATGTAGTTTTGCACCTCGAAGCGATTTTTCGAACATTCCATTTCGTTCTTTTTCTATTCGAATTCTTAGCGGAAATTCGATAAAATAGGGAAGAAATATTCCATACACATTTTCAAGTCTTATGTCATTCGAAAGCTTGAAATTTTCTGCATAAAATGAAGTTTTTTCGAAGTTTCTACGATCATCAGGAGAGCTGTAATAATTGTTTTTAGAATCCCGAAATTCAAGGCTTACCTTCAGTAAAGCAAGCCAAACGATTCTAAAATGGTTCAGCTCGATAATAAAATTTGTTTGAAAAGAAAGATGAAAAGAATTATTTTATCAACGGAAATCAACTTTTCATGTTGTTACCATGGTTACGTGTTCATACCTATTTTTGTTTCGTTCTTCTTCCAGCGTCGCCAGACGTAGTATTTTTGATACTACGGTAGTATTTTTTCGGCCCAAATAAGGAGCGTAGTATTTTTCCGGCAACCCTGTTTCCAATATACTAATGACTTAATTAAAAGATTTGGCGGATTTTTTTTTTTTTTTTCATTTTCATAGATTTCGCATTTTGGCAACATTGATTTTGGCGACGTTTGGAAACAGTATTACTTTGTAATATTTTTTTTAGAGGAGGCGTAGTATTTATTTGTTTCAATTCTCTGGCAACCCTGTCTTTTCCGGGTGAAAATGCTTTGGGACATTACTTGGCGCGTTTTTGCGTGTCTCGCGGAAGTGAAAGCTCCGAGAGAAACTACGCAAAATAGCCAGGGTTACCACGCTTGGCGCGCCTATCGCCCATTTAGCGAGAAAAGGGTACCTAAAGCACAGATTAACCAAATATCGTATGAATTGCGTTATTGCATCGTTCGTTTTGTTTTTAAAGCTAGGAAATAAAACTTTCTTCTTCTTTTAAACTTTGGTAAGATTTCTGTTGGTTTCTGTGAGCAACAAAATTGTTCTTATTTTCTCTTTTGGCTTATTTTTGTACATCTTCCCTTGGGGTTGCATTCGAATGTTCCAAGGGGGTGTTTTACCCCTTTTATGGAGTAAATCAGTGTTCATTTCAATGCAGACAAAAGTAATATGAATTGGCCCGACCACTTGGCAATATATCGCCAAGCTTTTGGTCGTCAAGCATTTGCCGCCAATTTGGCGACATATCACCAAGTTGGCGAAAAAAATTGCTTTCTTTTTATATTTGGACTCAATTTGGCGCTATTGGCGATATTTTGCGAAAAATCCACTGAATGATGTTAAAATCGGCGATATTTAGGAGATTAATCATTGTGAATCATTTTTTTTTTTTTTTGCATTGTTTCGCGGCAAACTAGAGATATAAATGTTTGAACTGTTATCTTGCTCACTCCAAGCACTATTTTAGCACTTAAGGCATCTACTAAGAAATTTACACATAAAAATTAAGTAGCGTGGGGTCCATACCAGATTTTTATATCATACTTTGAAGGAATCATAGTTGAATTACAACTAAAATAGAGCATTTCTTCTGCTATATCAATTATTTTACAAATGAAATTTTTATTTTATACCACGGGCAAAGCCGTGCGGGTACCGCTAGTTAAAAATAAAAGAAAGACGAAAAAAGTATAAAAAGTGGCTTAATGCATCTAAAAAATATCGCCAAGTCCAAAAAATATCGCCAAGTCTTAAAAAATATCGCCAAGTCTTAAAAAAAAGTCAAAAAGAAAAAAAAAGAAAAATGAATATTGAAAAATTAAAAATTGGAAAGTAGGGTATTGAGATGGGGAATTTGTGCGTCGGTCTGTCGGTCTGTCTGTCCCCCCCCCCCTAATAACTTTTGAATGAATATTCCGATTTGAACGATTTTTTTTTGTTCGAAAGATCTCGGCGAGTACAGCTCATTCCCATATTTGATTTTTCGATTTGAACAATTTTTGGTTCAACTTTGAGCCGTTCAAACAACCTGTCCTGCGATATTAACTTTTTAGTTAACAGTCCGATTTGAACAAACTTTTTTTTGTTCGAAAGATCTTTTCAAGGATACTTCATTCCCGTATCTACATTTTCGATTTGAACAATTTTTCGTTCAACATTGAACCGTTCAAACAAGCTGTCACCCCTAATAACTTTTGAGTGAACAGTCCGATTTAAACATTTTTTTTTGTTCGAAGCATCTCGGCAAGGATACTTTATTACCGTATTTAAATTTTAAATTTGAACATTTTTGGTTCAACATTGAACCGTTCAAGCAACCTTTCCCCACCTAATAACTTTTAAGTGAACCGTCCGAATTGAATAAACTTTTTTTTGTTCGAAAGATCTTATCAAGAATACTTCATTCCCGTTTTTAAATTTTCGATTTGAACAATTTTTCGTTCAACATTGAACCGTTCAAACAAGCTCTCACCCCTAATAACTTTTGAGTGAACAGTCCGATTTAAACAAACTTTTTTTTGTTCGAAAGATCTCGGCAAGGATACTTCATTACCGTATTTAAATTTTCAATTTGAACATTTTTTCGTTCAACATTGAACCGTTCAAGCAACCTTTCTCCACCTAATAACTTTTAAGTGAACCGTCCGAATTGAATAAACTTTTTTTGTTCGAAAGATCTCGGAGAGACTCATTCCCATATTTCACTTTTCAATTTGAACCATTTTTCGTTCAATGATGAACCGTTCAGAAAAAAATTTTAACATGAGCGCCTACTGGGAAATTTAAATTGAATGTTGATTCTGAACTTAAAGGCGGATTTCCTTCAAACTAACTTTGTAAGAAAACGGTTTTGATAAAAAATGTATGTAAAGTACTTTTCTGAAAAATCTTCTGTGAGGACTCTGATTCCGACTCCGACTCCGCAAACATGGCGGAAATGCAGGCTCAGAAAAAAATGACTGACTGGGCAGACGATTTTTTGTTTATTTATTCATTTTTTTGTTTAATTTATTATTATTATTTTTATTTATTTTTTTTTGGCAGACGATTTTTTTTGTTTACAAAAATTTTTCATTCACGAGAGCATTTTATTCTTTATTTATATTTAACAACTGGCAACGGATTAAAAATAAAATTCGAGACATTTTATTAACGAACGAGGTTTTTTTTCTTTCTTTGATAAAATGTGTTTTGATGTTCTTTGTACTTTTATTTTATTTATTATTTTTTTTCTTTTGAAAACGATTGTGAAATTTTTCTACGGAAGAACTATAACAGTTACATTCTTTAAAAGGTGCGACAAAACTTTATTTACTCGTTTATTTACTTTTTACGTGTCCATTTCATCTGATGAGAGGGGTATATTTTGCTTTTAGAAATCAGCTTCAAGTGTTATAAAGGTATGTTTAACATAATTTTCAGTTTCAGATATTCAAAAGAATATTGATCAGATGCTAGAATGCCGATGTCGACGTACGGGAAAGTAGGCTCGTTTAGTTCTTGGCAGAACTTCTTGTTATAACCCACTTTTTATTACCCATATTGAGAACAAAGATTGTTCACAAAGGATTCGGACTTCCATTCCGAAACATTTCTGGGGACAGCCCCAAACCTTCCTTCTCCCCCCCCCCCCGCCAACTTCATTAAAACTCGCTCAAAATTGCATTTCTAGAACTTCAATCTCGAAAATTTGCCGGTGAATAGACCCCCAAAGAAGGGGCGATCGCCCCTACCTTGTATCCGTCCTTGGATAATTGTTGAACGTATGAATGTTAGATTTACCTACAAGTTAACCAAAATCAGCTTTGTTGAGCTTTGCTTAAAAAAAGCAAATGGCTGTTTTTTTCCTCTTAGTTTTATAAAATTTTAGAAAAATATAGTTTTTTGTAAACTGTTCGTTTTGCAATTGCTGTTGTAGAGAAAAGTACGCGTTTTCTGCAATTTTAATCATTTGATTCGTTCTGTTTTTCGACTGAAACTTTTGTTGCTTCACCCTTTTATTAAAACCTCAATTTTGTCTAAAAATACAGCAATTTTAAAAAAATAGACGCTTAAAATCTGTAGAAAGCATAAATTTTTCGAATAAAATATAGCTTTTGCAACAAATTTGGATTCGATGGAAAAAGGGAAACTACTCTGCTTTTTCTTTCTTCCTCCTCCCCCGTCTCCCTTTGTCTCTTTTCCTTTTCCCTCGTTTTAATTTTTTTTTTGTATTTCCCCCAATTTCTTGTTGGCAAAAACTAAGTTCGGAGAAATGATTCCCCAATTACCTGTCTGTAAAATAAACATGACGAATCGTGCTGCGGTGGCCCGGACCCTCGGACATTTCTCCACTCTGCTGATCATCACTTGAGTCACTTCCTGAAGAAAATATGTATTTATCCTCACTTCACAACATCCTTCGGTTACATTGAAGGGTTAATGATTGCATAGTAACACTCCCCCCAAGGAAAAATCATCCTCCTCGGACATTAGATTCGATTAAAAATTCGGAACGCGTGCTTCGTGTGTATCTGCGACTTTGGGGATTTTTCTTCTTTAATGCGAAAGTGTTTTTATTGAATAAATATTTCACCACTGCTGACGTCAATGCTGAGATCATCCATCGGAGTTTAAGGACCTTCTTATTCGCTGGAAATAGCTGGGAGGCAATTTCGATCTTATTTTCGGTTTTACTAAATACTGCAGCAGCTTTCAGACGACATTAAAAAAAAATCTTTTTAAAAACTTCCCAACAGAGCTTTAGCTTAAAAATCTTCTTCAAATGTAATTTTGAAGTGTTAATGAGGTGGCCGTTTAGTAGTGGCTTTTATTTTCCAGACCTGAAAGCATGGTTAATGGTCACGGTAGGTCGTTTCTGGCGCCTACTTTTCCGAGATAATTTTTTCTCATTTATTTAAAAATGATGTTTAAAATGTATTTAAAAATTAGTTACAAATACTATTTAAAAATTAGCAAAAGTAAGGCAGATTTCAAAAACAATAAAAATAGTATGCTGTAGCCAGAGCGTCTTTCTTCTATATCTTTCGTATGAATGCACTCACTACCTTTTAAAAATTTTCAAGAGCGGTACTCCGTTGGAGCTGCTGGTCCTGAATTCTAATCAGTAAATGTTATCATGGGGTCCCACTTATAAAATAATAATAATAATAAAAATACTGCATATTTGCATGTTACTTCCTGGGATACAGTAGGCTCAACGAGAGAAAACGATTAATTCCCCTTTGAGCTATCGACTCCGAAAAGGAAATAGCAACTGTTCGTGTTGAGGCGCACTAGAAAGACGATATTTGTTTGAGTCTTTGCATTACCTCTTCATTTAAAACAGTGGCATTGCAAAAATAAAGAGTTCGATTGCATCTCCCCAGTTGAAGCAATTCGTTGCAAAAGTAAATCCGTTTATTCTACATTAAATAATAATTCAGGGTGGCCACAGACCTGGAAAACAGGGAAAACCTGGAATTATCAGGGATTTTGAAAATTCTGGAAAAATCAGGGAATAATCAGAGAGTTTGGGAACAAATCAGGGAAAATTAAATCAGTACTTCAGTCCGTAATTTTTCAACACTAAAGTATTAAAAACGATTAGGGTGAGTTCTGGTAAGTGCTTCCACGGGGTAAGTGCGTCCACTGGGAATTATATGAACACTGTTCTGAAATGGCTTCTGCAACACATGACGAACAACAACGACTATGTTAGATAACTGTCTAATGATAATTTCAATAGGTAGAATTCAGGCCTGGATTCAATAGACGAAGCACAATCAGAGACAACTTAAATGTCTTCAAAGAAACTCTAAAGTAAAGATTGAGAAGGTTTTGTTTCAGTTTCTCTTGTAGTCATACCAAGCAATTGAAGTCAAGAAATGCAAGTTGTTTCTTTTGAGTAATAGCTACTAATAACATACATGGGGTATTTTGATCAAATACTCTAAGTAAAATTTGTTTATATGACGGTACGCACTTTCCCTTTCTTTAAAGTAAGGTGGGGGTAAATGCGTACCATTTTGATGGGGCAAGTGCGTACCACTATCATGAGGCATATGCGTACTATTATTCAGAGCAAGTGCGTACCATTATGATGAGGCAAGTTTGTACCATTACGTGGAAAATCCGACTCTCATAATTGACCTTTTATTTTGCTTATAACTCTTTTATAAGCAGATTATAAATCCGACGTCATTTCTATCAAGTGTTTATATTTACATTGAATGCGGCGTAAGATTTCAATTTTATTCAATATCTCTGAAATATATTGGCTTTTAAGTATCAGTTAGTACATTTTTCGTTGAAAATAGCGATCATAAGCTATACTTAATTTAAACCAGAATTACAAATTAAGCAATGAAATTAAGTGAAACACTTAATGAGGAACCAACTGATTCAAAAAACAAAGGTGAAATAATGAAAAAATTATATTTAAGAAAATTAAGAACACCTTGTAAAAAACTATTTCAATGTACAAGAAAAAAAAAGTACAAGTATCATATCATGATCAATTAATTATTATTATTTTTTTTTTTTTTTTTGCTCTTTATTTTGTGTTTTCTCTTACTTTTGCTGTTTTTAATAAGAAAAATATTAAAACCGTATTTATTTAAAAAAAAAAAAAAACGAATTGTTCACTCAGGTCACCTAACGATCTACCATACAAATAGAATTAAAGAAAATCACAGGGGTACGCACTTACAACAATGCTATTGGACGCACATATCTCATTTTACATTTAAGAAGGGGTAAGTGCGAACCCTGGCTTAAACGCCGACTGTTTAATGTATTAAACCAAAATAAACTATGTATACTATAAGTGATTATTACTAAATAAAAACAACTTACATTTGCTCACTTGGTCTTATTAAAAGGACAAAGGAAGAATCACAGACACAACTCTCTCAAACTTCAAATCACAGTTGTTCGTAAGACACGTGGGATATCACTGATTGCGTTTCATCCATGCAAGCAAGTGCTGATCTCTAGTATTAAGAATTATCCCAAGACAACTGCCTAACATATTTAATATGTGCCAGAAGTTTTTTCCTGCTCATATTCACATAAGTTAAGGTGGACGCACTTACCCCGCTAGGTAGGGAAAGTGCGTACCTTAGAATAGGTGTCATAAACTAGGTCACAAAACCTATACTTATGGTTTATTTAACACATTATATGCTTGAACATCTTAGTAAAGGATCTGGAAAGAAAACTAAAAAAAAATTGTGAGTGTACAAGATTTTTCAACGGAGCAGCATCCTTGAGAACATGAATTTTGAAAAAAAGGGTACGCACTTACCAGAACTCACCCTACATCTTTGATAATCTTGCAATCTCAGACACTTACTAGAAAAATTTCCGAAACCGTCGTGAATTGTTCGTAAACAAAGACGTAAAAAGGTAATTGCAGGTTTTTTTTTTTTTTTAATATGGAGAGTTAAAGGGGATGGGAGGTTTGGGATTTCTTCCTTGGAATATTTCGAAAATGCTAAAGCCTGAAAAAATCAGGTTTTTTTTTAGTGATGTAAAACTAGTGGGGGGAGGAGTGGCTTTTTTTCGATAAAATTACAAAACTGCAGTCTTAAAAATGCAAAATTTAAGCAATCTTTGGTGAACTTGGGAGAAGGGTTTCGACTATTGTAATCCAAATAAGAAAAATTAACTCTGAAGCATTAAACGCTAAATTTTAGGTAACTTTTGAAAAACTTAAAATGAGGGGATTCAGAGACTTTCTGCCAAGAAATATTAACCAAAAATGGGGTGAGAGGGGCAACTATAGGCCATCTTTCATGAGCATAAGGTTCTGAGGTTTTACTGGAAATTTTTGAGGCTGGATTTGCTCGAACTTCCCATTGAGCTATCTTTCAGTGACTTAAAAAAGAGGGTATTCATTTGATACCTTCTGAATTTATTTTCAAGTTGTAGTCGTAAAATTTTAATGTTGTCTTTGTAGCTGTAAAGATGAGGTGGGAGATTTTCCTAGAAAAGATTTCCGAAACTGAAACGTTAAAAACACAAATTTAGACGATCTTCTGATGAATTCTCTCAAAAATATTTTGAAGCTGATTTATTAAGAACTCTAAGCTATCTTTATGTGGCTCAAGCAGGGGGAATTTTGAGGCTCTCACTCAAAAACTTTCCAAAATTGAAAGTTTAAAGCTTTTAGTTGTGTTTGGTGATATAAATTTTGGAGAGAGAGGAGTCTGTTTTGAAAAATTTTGTTTGATACCTTCTAATTTTTTTTGTTAAATTTTAGTTGTGGTCTTAAAATTTTAACGTTGTCTTTGGGGCTATAAAGATAGCGGTTTTGCATTTCCTAGAAAAAATTCCGAAACCGAAACGTTAAAAACCCAAATTTAAGTCATCTTCTGATGAATTTAGGGAATGGTTTAGGGAGCTCTCTCTCAAAAATGCTTCGAAGCTGAATTATTAAGAACTCTAAGCTATCTTTGTGTAGCTCATTTAGGGGTAATTTTGAGGATATCACCAAAAAACTTTTAAACATTGAAAGTTTAAAGCTTTTCGTTGTGTTTGGTGACGTAAATTTTGGAGAGAAGGGAGTCTGGTTTAGAAAAATATCTGAACTGGAGGCTTTAAAATGCTGATTTGGGTCATCTTTAGCTATAGTAAGAGATTTTACGCATTCTCCCCCTGAATGTGTTTCAAAATGATGATTTAAAAGCCTAATTTTAAGCTGCAATCTTTTGTAAAGTTAGGTGTTGGGGTAATGAACTATTGAAAAACTTTCAAAACTCAAATATGTAAGAAACACTATTTTATGGTTTTCTTTCAGTGACTTAAGGGGACCTATCTGCCAAAAATACTTTAATTTAAAATTGAAGGCTTAGGTAAATCTTTTAGAAATTGCTTGGTGAAGAAATAGCATGGCTTATACAAATTTGGCCACCTTTGGTGAACTTGGGGGAAAAGGTTTGGGCCTTTTCTCTTGAAACGTTTTCATGGCAGACATATTAAAAACTTATTAAGGCTTTGGAGATTTTGTGCAGTCTTGAAAGTTTAATTCTATCTTTTGTGAAGTTGGAAGGAAGAGTAGCAGTGAAAGATGTTCCGCGAAAGGTTTTCAAACTGAAATAAAAAAGTTTTTTGGCTCTCTTTAGAGACGTTGGAAGTTTAGTAAACTGATTTCAAATTGAAAAACATACCTTTTGTTAATGGCGTTTTTTAGTGTTATTAAATAAATCAAACCAGCCATGTAATTTAATTTTTTGTTAACAAATTAGCAGTCTCAAATGCATTTCTTGTTATTGTTGCTCATTTTAGAATAATTAATAATTAATGCCTCAATCAATTAAGAGGAGAAATTGAGCTTCAAGAGGATGTAAAATGCGCCGTACGAGAAATCAGGGAAAATTTTAGTTGGACAGGGAGAAATCAGGGAAAAGTCAGGGAAAAATATTTTGTTCTTCCTGTGGCCACCCTGTAATAATAATTTTTATGGATTTTTTTAGAAGGGGTGGGAGGAGATTAAAAAAACACCAATATGTTAAAGAAGACAAAATGAAAAAAATTCACATCCCCGGAATCGATTTCATTTATACCTGCCACTGTCGATCCTTAAAACAGCATCCAGTGGTTTGAATTTTAACGTTTTGAATTCAAATTCTGTTTTTTGCAATTACAAATTGCTTGAGGCGCCATTTGTAGGAACAAGAAACTCAGCGAATAGGGTCCTATCGCAATTCGTGATTGTGAAAAATAAAATTTGAATTCAAGGTGTCAAAATTTAAATTCATCCCAGTATTAGTTTTTCAATTTTAGTACTTGAGCATTCTACTCGATGCAGACATTGGCGAAATGTGAAAACCCGACTAACAATCACTGCTTCCAGTCAAATACGTACGCCATCAAAATGGCTGACAGGTTAGCTCTAGCCTTATTTCAGTCCGCAGGGGATTCGAATCTCCAAAATCGAACCCGTGATTGTGCGGATGGACAGGTTTTAGCATATCATGGAATTCAATTACCGAGCAATGAGTGTCGACTGGTCCAATGAATGTGCTTTCGAACTATCAGCACAGCACTCATTAGCTCCAAAGAATACGCTGTAAATGTTTGGTTGGCTTCTTTTTTCCACGTAATGTGTGCATCTCATTTTTCGGAGGAGAGAGAAAACCTTGCCCGATGAGTAAGCATAACGTGAAGAAATACGAGCTCGGGGAAAACAATTAACTGACCTCTAAGCTTGCTCTTCCGCTAACGACAATAACAAATAACTTTAATCGTCTCTTTATGACGTCGGCGAGACGTTTATTATTCTTCGGGTGGCATTGACGCTCAGAAAGGAACTCCTTCCCAGCGGCGATTTGGGATAGCCGTGTGACAAAACGCCTTTGTGCTTAACTCACCTCGACCATATAATGGAAGCTGTTTCTATCTCCAAAGGGTAATGACGATTATAATAACAAAAATAAATAAATCTTCGAACGCCACCGTTCCAGAACACTGTTATTTCCAGTGAGTGGCGCGGTTCTCGTCTTTTTTTTTCTAAAACGGACCCGGGGAAGGAGGATTAGCGGGTGGAAATGAGGAGGCTAATGGAAAGATATTTTTGTGACAGCTGCTTTGCGGAAGTGACCGGTTTTTCTGGACGGTTTCGTATTATATGCATCTTTGGTTAGCTATAAAAGAACTGAAATGCTTCAATCCGGGATGTCCGTTTCGAGTTTCGGTATTTAATTTAGGGGCAACGGTTTTGACTCTGTTGAGTCTCCGGAAGTTAAGAAAGAAAACGTGTTCATTATGTGGTGAAATTTAATAAGCGTTTTGGATTGAAGTGAGTTTCATCCTCAGTTCCGTATTTTTCTAAATTTGATTACCCGGAAGTTCCGGTCCTTCAAGCATTTCACATTCTTGTTTAGATACATTTTTTCCCTGTTTTTGTGCAGTATTTTGAATTTATTTAAATTTTTTTCAAATTTCTCTGCATCGTTCACACACACGACATGTTATTATTTTTTTTTCTTTCTGAGATGGAATGAAATGATGGCCACAGAATTTAGTGGTCGTCAGCATTTATGTCGCTCTGCGTCAAAAACATCAAATTCGGAAGCATTTGGGATGGTAGTTAGTAGTCGCTATCGGCGAATGAAGACTTTCACAGTGTGCTTCTTATCGGAGAGTTAGTTTTGAGTTTCAAGCTGTAATTTATTTCTTATTGTGAACAAACAACGATGCTTTATGAAAGAAAAATGGCTTTACTTTTTTTTTTTTTCACAGTGCTCCATCAACTTTTACGACCACAGCACTGGTTATGTAAAACGGAACAAACTACGCATTGTGAAATATTATTATTGAGCAGGAAAAGCATGCAAATTTCTATTTTCCAAATTTAGCAACAAACATCTCTTATTTCGCTTTCGAATGCAGAATGGCAAGTACAGCATTGTTGTTCATGTCCAGAATCAGAAGCCTGCGGCATAAAGAAATAATTTTCAAGGTTTCTACGTGACTGAATAAATGTTGGAAACTTAGGAGAATTCTCGTTTCTTCTTCTTCTTTTTTGCAAAATTTGAATTTTTATTTGTGTTTTTGCATTTTATTGTCTGATATTAGTACAGTAACACTGTTCTTTGCAAAGTTCTTCAGTTTTTTTTTTTTGAACGTTAGTTTTTCTCAGAGTTGTCATTTAAAGGTCTGGAGGGGATAACCTTTTAACACTCGTGGACAAACCTTCATTTAAAACTATTAATGTAGATTATTTTATGGCTAAAAGTGGCATGACTTTAAAAATGTTCTTTTAGATCACTACCCTTACTCATGGTACTATTTATGTTTGTGGTGAATTATAACAAAACAGGGTAGTATTTTTGAATAACATTAACAAAATTCTAGTAACTTTTGAACATGGGTCGGAGAATCGCTCACGACAATCCAGTTTTCTCATGGAGCTGGGGGAGGGAAGGGGGGGGGGGTCCTTACATCAACAGATATTGCCATTCTAGGATTAGCTATATTTGTTTAATATCAAAGGTTCTGGGAGGTTAAACACCAACCCTACTCGTTGCGCCGATGATGTTAAATATTTCATTAGTTAGTTTTGAAATGAAGCCAACCTATCTCGTGATCTTTATAGGTTTTTTTTTTTATCAAGGGTGAATTGGTGCCGGAACGTACCAAAACCCCGTTCCGGCTGTGCTTTTCTGGAAGGAAAAAATATATTCCTCTTTCACGTACAATCGGTCACGTCTCTAGATTCAGTTTTTTCTCATTGGCGTTTGGGTGCTGAAAAATTTACCAACTCAACTCAAATTCAGGGCGTAATTTTCATAGGAGCTGACGGTAATTCATGTGCTGCACTTCTCTTCAAATTTTAATCATTTTTTATAGTTATCAAAACGCAGACCATTTACGTATTAATATCAGATCTAAGAACTGTAGGGAAATGTTGAAAATAAACTCCTGCTCTGGTTTGTACGCATATACAGAGTTGCAGAAATTAGCGCTGTGATACGACGAAAGTCGCAGATTCTTGAGCATATTTGCAGACTATGTCTTAGTGAGGGGGGGGGGGATCTAAAATTTAAAGAAAGAAAAAATAAGTTTCATTTGACATTTAGTGAACGAAATTTTGCGCCTTATTTTCTGGGATAAAATCTACAGGTCGCATGTTCCAGTTTAGCATCTTATTTTGAAGTATTTCTCGTACTAGATCTAATGTCGTACCATCCCGCAGACTATTTTTGGATTTTTAATCTACCTCGTAGACTGCTAAAGGAAGTTCTGTTACGGGTACGGGGGGTTCGTATGGAATATATGGTAGTCCCTTTTTGTTTCTCCATGAAAAATTCAAATAACAAGCTTGCTTTTGAGTGAAATTGAGTTTTCTACTGTGGGATAAGTCCGCACTGTTGTTTTGTTGAGCTGCAAACCCTCTACCCCTGGAGAAATGAAGTAGACTGTTCCAATTAGCTGAGATTTTGACTGTTGTGAGGTCCGACGTCATCCCTCGCATCTTACACAATATCGCAATTTGTACATTCTGGTAGTCACATAGTTCCTGTATTGTTTTTTTTTAACCATGTTTGTGTTGTCCGTACGTTTTAATAAAATGAGTTTACCTTTTACCATTCCGAAACCTCTGCATATATTTGCATTCGCAACATGTTTTACCTCGCTGGCAACATTATTAACATGATCGAACGGTTGTTTGGAGCTTCCCTTTCATTCCTCATCCCGCATAACCTCGAAAGTTTCGTAATTGGAATGTCACATCCAGTGTCTCTCCTTTCTCTTTACATCTGGGCACTGAAAAAAAAAAAAGCCTTCAAATTTCGATTCAAATGTAGATTACCGGGATGTCCTCGCCATCAAGAGTACCTGGCGACCTTTCGTTCGTATTTCGTTTTTCACGGGCGCCCGCACTTAGCATAACGAGATGTAATAACTGTGTATCCATATCTCGCTTGACCATCGGACTGTGAGATGGCCGGACCCGTTACGCCGATGGCTCGGAGCGAGAGAATGGACGTGGAGAGTGACCCGTGTTTGTTTTCGATCGTTTTTTTTTTTTTTTTTTTGCCGTGGCTGCCCATGCGTGGAGTGTGAAGTCGGCATACTAATTAGCTATCGGTTGTCGTCTTTTTTTCCTCTCTCGATAGGAAGTGAAGTATGAGATGATGCTGTTGTGTAATTTGCGGCCCACGAGACGCATGCGACCCAGGTTTTTCGGGCGGGTATCACATGCAGGAAAATTCGTTCAATCTTACCCTTAATTTAAGCGCAACTTCAACTTTTCAATTAATTACTTGTCAGAAATAGCGTATTGCCATGCTAAGCGCTCAAGTCTGCAGTTGAGTTTTAGTGAGAAATGTCAGTTTAAAGTTTGGCACCTCCATGTATTTGATTCAAAAGTCACTTTTTCAGAATTAAAAAAAATATATTTCCCATCGATGAATACTTAAAATAGGATTTTTTTATGGTCAAAACAAGTGACAAAGAGCCATCTGGTGACCATAATTCAATTTTGACAAAATATGCAGATACCACTTTTGTGCTTAGCACGGCAACATAGCTCACGGATGTTTTCTCGTTGAAGTTGACCGCAGAGTTGGAGTTACGGTTGAATCGGGAGTCGCGTTGAACGAATTCTTCGATATGTGTGATACCCGCTGCAATTCAAATTTTGAGTAAGACGATTTGGGAGGGAAGGCAAAGCCTGTCCCGTTGTTTCCGCATGTTGTAGGACGCTGAAATACCCCGTTTTATGAAATGATGGAATGGAACACAAGAGTAGAAATGTTTCAACAAAAAATTGTTTTTGTGGAATGATTTAAGCAGTTACCTATTGTTGCAACTCCACCATTAGTTTCAGAGATGGCGCTATAAGCGAGCCACACAATAACTTCGACTTGGTTCTCGTTACTTAACACTTTTGCGTAGTCGCGTCTAGTTGTGTTCTTTTTGTCCTCTTGTATGTTGTATGTGTTGCTGTGTAATAAAACTTGAAAAAACTACAAATGGGTCCTTCTTAAAACTTCCGACCCTACTCGTGTTCCTACATTTCGGGCGCCCAAAAGGTACCTCTTAACTATATTTTTGATACCACCCCCTTTATAAGGAATCCGCACGAATCTTTATGTGTAAAGAATGCGAGTAAACCCTGTCCGCTTAAACAACATCTTTTCATCTACCAAAAATATTTTTTAACATTTTATAACCGTGAATTCGCGTATATAAAATGTCTGGCGTCTGCAACTAGCTATCCTCTGAAGTCCCGTCCTTAAACACAGACATATTGCTGTGTAAATAAAAATTGGTGCAAGGACTCAATAAATGAACAAGCCTAACCATAAAAAAAGACAAACTTTTGTTGTCTCTGAACATGTGGGACTTAGGCTTAAAACAGAAGTTTTATCGTGGCTCTTTCATATTCTGCATTTATTTTAACCTTTATTATTTAACCTTTATTTTATAACCTTTAATGTTGTTATCAACAATTAGTTTCTGGTTCACTTTTTCTCTTCACTTTTAAAACATTGTTTTCTCAATAGGTTATTTTTCTTTACTTTTTGGATTCAATATGGAAGGCAGTTAATGTTGTCAGTTCATCAAAAAAATGTCTTACACTTTCTTAAACTACGAACTGTTCATTAGGGTGGGGCGAAAAATAAAAAGTTTTTCAGATCAACTTCTAATAGTTGCCAAAAGTTGTCTTTGGTGATAGTTAGCTTTTGTGCAAAGTTTGAGAAAAATCGGTTAATATCTTCAGGGGGCGCTGCGATCGCAAAGTTTTACCATAGCTTTGTTATGGATTTTAAGGTTAAAATATCAAAAAGAATGCTTTTAGCTAGTCTCCTTGCGTTTTTTTACTCAAAAGATGTTTTCATGCATTAAAAGCATATGAAATGAGTCACAAACATTATTTTATATGATATATTTATATTTTTAAAAAATCACTTTTTGTCACGTTTTTCTTTCTTTTTAAATGCTTGAAATATAAATATATCATATAAAATAATTTTTTTTGTGAGATTTCATATGCTTTTCGAATGCATGAAAACATCTTTTGAGTAAAAAAAAACGCAAAGAGACTAGCTAAAGGCATTCTTTTTGATATTTTAACCTTAAAATCCATAGCAAAGCTATGGTAAAACTTTGCGATCGCAGCGCCCCCTGAAGATATTAACCAATTTTTCTCAAATTTTACACAAAAGCTAATTATCACCAAAGACAACTTTTGGCAACTATTAGAAGTTGATCTGAAAAACTTTTTATTTTTCGCCCCACCCTACTGTTCATTCAAGGAAGTGTACTTATTGGTTATGTGCATGTAATGAACGAAATAGCTTAAAATAATATTTAAATGCTCTGTCCTTATTGAAAAAAATCGTGGTTGTTTTTATACCCACGATTATGAATAAATCAGCATATCAGGAACAGGTTAAGATGTGTTTTAGTTGTAAGACTGCACTCAATAAACTTAAGGCTCGAGTTAATCCGTGAAATAAATATCCCCTGTGTGTACTTTTTCTCTTTTTCGTGCATAAATTTCTGGCGAATGAGTTTGACAGGTGAAAAAATAAATGTATCCACCACACTTCTATCCAAGCGTTGAGAACGACCTTTAGCGACTGCAGATATTATTAGCCGCTTTGCTTTGTTTATTCGAGCGTGGAGTTCGAAATTATGAACGCGGTGGATCTGGGCAAATTCGGAGATTTCCTTGGGAAAATATATTTTCTTTTGGTTTGGTGGAGATAAATGTCGGGTCACTTCTGATATTAAATACTGTCGGTGATCGATTAGAGTCATGACCGATTTTGTTTAGTTGTGCGGATTTTTGACTATGTGAAAAATAGTCTGGTTTTTCATTTTTTGGTGCGAAACGAAGACACAAATACAAATGCGACGACCAGCATCAGGCTCTGGACCCAACTGGGCTGGTCCTAGTCAAATTAAAGACCCCAATGAAGATCAATGGCCCTTTTAAAGCTATCTGCTCTATTGCTCCTTACCGCCTCTTCCGGTAAACTGTTCCAAGTTCCCTCCTAAAATAGTATTTTTTTTTCGAATTTCCAGATTAACCTTAGATTTAAACAGCTTAAAACAATGACCCCTTGTCCTGCTTTCCGTGCAAAAATCCAACCCTGCAACATCATTCATTTTAATAAATTTTAATAACTGAATCATGTCCCCTCTGGTTCTGCTTTGCTCAAGACTATACATATTAAGCATTCTAAGTCTGGAATCATACAAGTCATCGGACTAGCCGAAGGATATTAACTTTCGTTTATATTAATTCGAAGAACTTGTCTCCATGCCGCAGCTATGTGATTCGGGGAGGGGGAAAGGGGGGGGGTGTCACTCCCCCAAAATCCTTGGTTTTAACACATAGTGCCTATCCTAATATAGTATTTTGTGCACATGTAAGGACGAAATTACCCCATCTCCCTCTCCAGAAGATGAATCCTAGCTTTGGCGCATCTGTACTCCCCCCCCCTTTCCAGCTGGCAGTACAAATTGAATTTCCCTCAAAATTTGGTCCAGCCAATAACCTGTTCCAATATGAGCAGTTATATTTTCATCTGAAAAAAAAGAAATAAAATGACCTGTAAAGCAGTGAGTAACCGCCTCTAAGCAAAAGCTAAGGCAGGTGTTGCGCGGTCCTCGTTAGCTCAGTTAATCACTCAAACACAATATTCACGCACACACATTTTGTGGACTGTAACATTTTATTCACTTTCAGGACCCCAACTCTCAACTCTCGTCGGGCACACATGAATCTCTCTCTCGCTCTGCCATAGCCGCCACTTATCATTGGCGTCAGGCGTAGGCGTTACACATAACATCTGGTATTTCTCAACAGCAGGAACATGCAATACACCGCCAACTCGTTCATTTCGATCCATGAACTGCAGTTTTGGGCTTATTATGCCCTCATCAGCATGGAATGCAAAAGTGAAAGAGTTGGAAGCAAAAATCCTCTTATAGAGCAAAGAGAGCCGAAAAAAACTGGTAGCTAATGTGAAATTAGAATACCAAAGAGCGACCGCACATGAGAACGGTACAACTCATAAATTTGTTGTTGTTCCCTGGTTCAATTCCTCTGTACTCGATTCGATCGAATTCAATCTACCAGTAGTTTGCGAGAAATTTCCTTCTGGGTGGAGCGAAGGAAATTTCAGACTTCGATGGTTCGAGTTGAATGTGACACTTAATCTTTGTATTCGAAAAAATATTGACTGTCCTATTGATACTGAATTTTGTTTCGTAAATATAGTTTTTTTCCAACATTAATTTTGTATTTAAGCAAACACAAAAGTTTAATTGATTTCGATTATTATCATTACTATATGCTGATTCTTGCTCAAATATAATTTAATTGGAATCATCTCAACCGATTCAGTACTTTTAAATCCAATTTGAATCAAACGAATCGTCTTGCTACTTTTAATTGGGGTAATTAAAAAATTTAAACCAGAATAAAGATATAATTTCACATTTAATTGAACAACATATGTTCAATTTTTCAAATCCAAAACTACGATTAGTCTCAATGTGAAAAATTTGAACTCGAGTTTTGAGAAATTGATTTCTGTAAAACGCATAGCAATAAATTTAATACGAATTAAGCAATAACAACAACAATTCTTAGTGTGTTATTTTCTTCCCTTTTCCATGTGTTATGGAAAGAAACAAGAGATTTGATATGTGAGAATCAGTTTTAATATGAGGTCGGCCCTTGGGTTAAAGCGAGCATCATAGTGGAATATCTTGTCAAAATGTCAATCGTGGCTTTCATTTTTCTTCGTACTGATTCCATCAACCTAATTTTTGCATACATATTCAACATTTGTGTCTTAGCGTTTTGCGAAAGAAAAATACACTCAGCGATCCGGACTAATGAATGCAGCCGTTTGCTTCTCAGAACAATCTAATTATTAAAATTGCTTATTACATCAATTTTACTTTTGTGACGAAGTTTTTATTATTACGGCACTAATAAATTAATCATACTTTTCCGTGATTTGTTTGCATTGGGTACAGAGTGCCTTGATCCAGATGCGAATCTTATGTTCCTGGAGGTCAGTCAGCTTTCCTCCGCCCACTCTCCAACGACTATTTACGTTGAGCAACGAAAAACAACTGACCTATATGTCACCTCGGACCGATGCTTATGTCCCATTGAGTAACAAGGTCAGGCTACGTATGTCACTCCAGTGTTCTTCCATTCTGTTTTGTTTTTTTATCGGTTCGTCTCTGGGAGTACTTTGCTGGAGGAAAATATAATCCTGATTTGTGTTTCAACCCTTGGCTATTTTCATGTCCACTGGGCGTGTAGTCTCGTTTTCGCAAGGCTTGCGCTTTTTGCTGATAATTTTTGCTTAATGCGATAAGTTACCTGGGTTTGACCTGGAAAACAGTAAATCTGTTTGCTTTCACAGTTGACATATCCACCTTCATCCCTTTGCAGCAGAAAAAAAAATCGAAATATCGTGTTTGGTGGAAAAAGTTACCAAGTAACCTTTTGTAGTGGAAAAAAGTCCTGATGTCTCCTTCTGTTGTGAAAATAATCCCAAAATCCTGTTTTATTGCGGAAAAGTCCCGAAATTTCTTTTTGTAATGGAAAAAGTCCCAAAGTCTACTTTTGTGGTGGACAAACCCCAAAGTATGCTTTTGTAACGGTAGTCCGGAAATCTCCTTTAAAAAAAAACTTTCGAAGTCTTCTTTTGAAATGGAAAAAGTCCCGAAATCTCCTTCTGTAGTGGAAAACTCCGATAAAAAAGAAGAAACAGGACTCGAATATTTGAGAGAAGTTTTTAAGAACCCAATGTCTTCTCATTTTAAGTACAATATATAGTTTCTACTTAAAGATGAGATTTCAAAAAAATATTTTTATGAAGCTTCCTCCCCGCCCCTAATTATATAATTACAATTGAACTTAATATTAATTACCTGAAAAATCTTTTAAATGCACCAAAAGTCACCAAAAAACGTGATTAAAATAGTAGTATCTTTGTTTATTAACAGTTTTGAAACTCTTGGTATGATGAATTGTAAATTAAAACTCAGTCAAGTGCCCATCGGGATATCTGCTTCTGTCCTAGTGTTCAAACCTAATTTTGAAATCATTTTCAAATTTGACCACTGACCTTTTGTTGATACCTATGTGCACAAGTGGTACATTCAATACAAATTGTCAATATGGAGAAGAATGAAGTAACTAACTATTTTACGTTTTTCTAGTTAATTTATGCAAACTTTGAGTAACTCGTTTCAAAACTGGTATGGGGTACTTAGACCTTTTGCTGGTTCCACCTTACGTTCTGACACATTTCCATGTTTCTACATGATTGATGAAAAATGATCTTACACTTAGCTGTACAAAAAAACCACGATTGCTTTGAAACTCGTTGAATAGATTATTAACCTCTGTGCAGCGAGTAGAAATTGTTACAAGCCTCCTTTTATTCCCCTGCGATTTAATGTTTTTCTGAATGATCCCGGGGGAAATTTCCTACGATTCAGCTGCATTCATCGGAGCAATTTCCTCGAGCTCTCAAAAGTCGACTATCCCCGCAGATATTTCTTGTTACCGAAATCATGTAATTTTATGCAAATTTTGATTGGTCATGCTAAATTATGAATGGTAATCGTCAGGCTCTGCATTGTGTGCGCGTTTCCTGAGTATTTTTTATTTGTGAATATTTTGTTCCGAAGACCTCGTTCGCACTCGTACCTTGCAAGCGTTAGCGTAGTAGTTCGTAGCAACTTGATTGAAGGGCTGCAAATTATTTTATTAAAGTGTAGGTCTGACAAAATCTGAATGGACAATTATTTCTAGATGATAATTACGTTAATTGACTAAATTAACGCACTGGACCACACATATAGTTGAAGATGTTCCAATATTTTGGGCTATCAAATTCTACAAAGCAGTGCTGATGTATAGTTTATTTTGTCAATGTAAGGGGCAAAGAAGACATTGTTTTTTTTTTTTAAGATCGATAAATTATATTAGTTCTTGAAGTTTATTTTAGAGTTACACACTGTCGTGTTGCTCTCTGGATGCTTGTTTCATTATTCTACTTAGTAATTTTATATACTAAAGTATTATAAAATTACTTAAAGAATTAATCAGTAATTTTATCTACTAAAGTATTATAAAAATTACTTTGAGAATATACATAAGTAATTACAAAATTTTTTTTCTTTTAAATAATAATAGTAATTATGTAACAGTAAATAATTTTAAAAATAATTCGTTAGCCTTTTGTATTCATCGTGAGGTGTCTATTCAAAAAAAAAAAAAAAAAAGATTGCGTGCCACTGATGGTGAACTTGTACACGCACAAAATTACTTTTATTCCGTGGAAAAATGCTCTCTAACTTTTGAATTATGTGTTTTACATTATGCCCAGCTGTTATTATTTATATTATGTATTTTTTTTTATTTACGCAAAATAAATTTTCCTAAGTCAAAAAAGGTTTACTCCATAACTTACCAAGTTCTTGTGTTTCCTTATACATATTTGTCATTTTTTTATGCATGCAAACTAATTTTTATTCAATAATAATAATAATAAAAAAGGTTTCATCCCTACTTTCGAATTAATTATATGTGTTTCATAATAAATGTTCCTGCTATTTTCTTTTTTACGCAAAATAAATTTTCTTTAGTGGAAAACTTTCGAAATTTGTGCTCCATCGTACATATTTATTTTTTAAAATTTTATATCCGTTGCTAAGGCTCTATATTAGCGGTCGCCAATCACTATTTCATAAAAAATGGTAAGTAAAAAAAATAAGAGTTCAGTCGCCAAAAGTGGCGATCATATTTTTATTTCTTTGTTAAAAAACAATATCGCGCTACGAAAATTCTCTTCCACTCCCACCATTTCTATTCTCTATCCCCTCTCATTCAGCGCGTCGCGAAACAGCCAGTTCACTTTCTGCGCTATGAATATGCTTCACAAAATGGCAAGTAAACGTGCAGAAGTGGCGATTTTTTTCTAACTCTGGTCGCCTATGGCGACTATTCAATTCCTGGTATAGAGCATTACCGTAAACTCAATTGTAGTTATGAAAGAAAAAAATCTGGTATGGACTCCACACTACTTCCTTTTACGTGTAAATTTCTTAATCGATGCCTTAAGTGTTAAAATAGTGCTTGGAGTGAGCTATTTAAAAATTCAAACATCTGCACTCCTAGTTTGCCATGAAACAAAGCAAAAAAATATTTACAATTATTAATTTTCTAAACATCGCCGATTTTAACATCAGTGTTTTCGCAAAATATCGCCAATAACGCCAAAGTCCGCATTGAAATTACCACTGATTTACCCCTCCCCCCCTCCAAAAGAGGTAAAACAACCCCTTGGGAACATTTGAATGCAACCCAAAGAGGAGGTGCGCAACTAGACCTCCCCCCACCCCCCAGAGCCTACATATCAAACCAGAAGCTTCTACGGCATAGTTTTTTTCAGTTATGCAACATACATACATATAGACGTCACGAGAAAACTCGTCGTAATTAACTCAGGGATGGTCGGAAAGGATTTTCAGCTGGTTTTATGTTGGTAGATATATACGCACGTGTTGATATTTCGAAAAAAACTACTCAACATTCATTCAGGGGTGAGCAAAATTAAAATTTTGCCCGAAATTCGAGTGTTTTTTTTTTTTTTTTTTGTGATGACAACACTTCCTTTACTACGTAAAAAGGAAGTAAAAAGTATACTTTATCAAGTATACTTTTTAAAAGTTTTCTTTTACTGTACAAAAGTTTTCTTCCGTACTTACGAGTTATGCTTCTCATTATGCTAAACTGCTACTTAATTTACGCAAAATGAATAAAAGGTGGGAAAAGGTTCACTACCTTACTTTCCAATTACGAGCCACTTCATTATGCATATTCCGATTAAAAAACAAATCAAATTCAAATGGCGTTCTCATCGACTGGGCAGTCGATATCTCTCGGGCGTCGTGATTCACGATGGCTTTTTGGAATTTTCACCTCAAGGCGATCATTTCTCCCCGGGAAGCTCTTTTCCGTTTGATCTCTCGTGTTCCTGGGAATACGCGATCGCTATCGCATCACCTTCGCCTCAATTAGCATATTCATCAGTGACTGGAATACAGCTTTTATTTTAAGCGGAATTATTTAAATTTTTTTATTTTCTTCTTCGAACGGCATCCATCTTATCCCCAAATTTCGCGGAAGGTGAGAAATATGTAAATGGAGTAAGTTTATTGCCCTTGTGCGCTGTATATTATTATTTTTTTTTATCTAATCACGAATGAGGAAAGTTTGTAAATAATGAATTTACCCATCGTTTAAATGTGGAATCGTTCATGAGTCAGGGCTTATTTTTAGTGGGAGCGAATTTTAATGGATAATATCTCACTCATACGTCACCTCTTTTATACTAAAGTATGAATAATATTGAGTGTTTTGAAGTATTTCTGAAAGTTCTGCTGCATGTTACTTAGTTGTATGTTTCACTGCATTACTGTTGGCACCGTCGGCCATCTTGTCTAGTGGTCAGAGAAGTCGTGACTGCGAATGGGTCAAAGAATCCCATGCTCGAGCATGGATGCGCTCTCTCTTTCCTTGTCCTTTCACTGACTAAATGTGAATGACTGCCTACCCTATAAACGGGTACTTATGGCATGTGTGTACTGTGGAAGTCAGACACGCCAAATGACGGTACCGTTTGAAAAGGGGAGCAGCGCACCCCAAATGGCCAATCTGGCTGGCACAAGACAGCAACAACAGCACTGTTATACTACGCTGCAAGGTTTCTTGACACTGGCGTCGTGACGTCAGCCAAAGAAAAACGAGCTAGGTAAAACGTTACAGCCTACTTGGCGAATTAGAGGAGATCCTTGACTGCTTCTGAGCTCTTATTGACTCCGCGCGTCAAGTTAAGTTGCTCTCTGGTTATAGCAGCATTTTTGCAAATAATCAATATGTTAAAATGTTACGCAATTCTTTCTGTGCTTTTTTTCTCTTTTATTTAAACTTACTGAAGTCGTCTTTCATCTTCTCGTCTCTCTCTTATACGTCTTGTTGGCTGTAAATACACAGTTAGGAGAAATTCCACCTCCCCCGTCCTCAAGGGAAAAAAAGTCTCATTCATTTTTTTTTCAGATAGAAAATAAGTTTTTTTTTCTCTTCATTGTACGAGATTTAATAGGTAATTGATGGATAAAATTAATATAGGATTTACTTTTAGTGTCTAAAAATAATTTATCTTAAATACGACATTCCTGCGGTCGCCAAACTGGCGACGATCTCCTTTTTTTCTGAACAAAAACACAAACTGCCAATGCATCGTGCCGATTCTGAAAAGAAATGGTCATCAGCATCGTCACTGGCGGGCAATGTTAACTTGAAGAGAAAATCGACCTATTTGCGATATCTAAATTCATAATTTCAATCTAGAAAGTGCAATGAAAATGTTGAGAAAAAGTCAGTTAACGAAGTATATGATTAATCAGTAAATTAAATGAAATGTTTTTTGAACTTCAAGCATGCAAATGCGTTTAGTTTTTGTTTTATTTGCATAATGTCTTATTATTAGGATTTTGAAATAATTTTCTTTTTCAAAAAAAAATTCTTTTATATGTAGTTTTTTAGTTAAGATATATGCAAGTACGTAATTTAATTTTATTATATGCAGAATGAAGTGGAGTGGGATTACAACTTTGGAAGTTGGTTCAAAGTGGCCACCAACAATGCCAAAGTGGCCACAATTTTTTGGGTTTACTGGCTACTATCAATTTTTTTTAGTCTCAAGCTTTAGCAGTGTATGAAAAAATAATTGAAGGCTGGAGTCATACAGAGTAAGAATTAAAGTTAAGAGATGTTTCTTTCCCTTCCCCAACATTGAATTCTTTGTCTGTACCGCAATTCTCATCTTTCTGGCCGTTTTTGCTAGTCTCACTTCATAGTTTTCTTAAGTGAATCATTAGGAAGAACTTAAAAAATAAGAAAAATAAGTTTTTTATCTAATCAAGGTTTTACTAAGTGATTCATATAAACTTTAAAAAAAGGTTGATCTCAAAAAAAAAATAATAATAATAAATAAATAAATGAATAAATAAATAAAATAAAACAAAATAAATAAATAAAAAAATAATAATATATATATATATATATATATATATATATATATATATATACCGGTAGATTTTAATCGATTTTAACAGCTGAATCAAGTCTCCAGTGATTCTCCGTTTTTCTTAAACTATTTATATTGTTAAAGTTTAAAGTTATAATCTAAATCTCAAAGTCCCCTTGATAACTTATTAGCCCTTGTGTTGACCTTTTCCAACAAATAACATGGAGAAGCGTAGACCAAAAGAATTTTTGTAGATGATGATAAGATTCGAAACAGATATGGTCGGTATCCGACGTGTTTCCGAGCGCCATGTTGCCAACCGACTAATAATAATTTTTAAAAATCTTATTGATTAGTTACGAATCTTTCAGAAGCCACGTCACCCTGGGTTTTTGTATAAACTCTTTAGGAATTTTATCCGGCTTCTAAATTCTTTTTTGGCACCTGAGGTTCTACAATTTTTGTCTGTCTCTGGACATGAGTATGTTTCTATTTTTTCTCTCTCTCCTTTTATTGTGCTTCTTAATCTGATTTTTGTGCGTAAATACTTTGAATTCCGTCGATAATTTAAAAAAAAAAAAAAAAACTAAAAAAACCCCCATAAAATTGTAAGGAAGGGCGAGAACTAAACTCCCGTGAAAAGAAAACCTACCTAGAACCCTAGTTTTAAGTTATCCATCCTAGTGTGAAGGACTTCTCCCAAATTAAATTCTGACTGCGGTAGTGGAGAACCTTATATCGTCGGCACCATGCTAAAATTACGAATGTGAAAATTGGCTATTTTCAGGAGAGCCAAAACTGAATATAATTTTTTCCCACCTCACGTGTTTGGTTATTTTCAATTTTTAGATTTTTATAGACATCTTTAAGTGTAAAACTATCGTTCGAAGGTATCATTTTAATTTTAATTATTTGTAAAATTCGAACTTGAAAAACGAGATTTTCCACATTCGTTATTTTAGCATGGTGCCGACGATATGTGATCCTCAAGTGAAGAAGAAACGTTTCCTGAAAACAAAACTTAGACCTTGTTGTTATTAGAAGGGCAGTATAGGTGAAACGTGCTACCATTTTGCTTGAATGTTGGCAAAATTTCCCGAAGCATTGTTTTACGGGCCTCCATTTTTCTTCCACTAATGAAATTTTTTTCTACTGAGGTACATAGCAGAGAAAGAGAAACCCTAACCAGATTTTTTATGGCTTAACTTGCCCAAACCGCGTTTAACCACGCGGCAACCCTTCCCGGAAGATTAAGTATTCCCGAGTTCGTGCACTTGACCACTCGCACGCACGGACTTCTCTCTCTATCTCTTTTTTCGCGGCCGCACACTTGCGTGCTGTGTTCTCTGGCCGCTGCGGGGCGAGAGACGTGCCCCGAATGCGGTACACCGCCTAATCGGTCGACGGAATCGAATAACCGCGGTTGGCCGCGATTTTTATCTGCCGGAGCGATGCTAAGTGAGCTCGCTGCTTTCTTGGGGGATGGGAGTCCTGAAATTGAACGTGCACGTACACTGTAGAAAATGAATAATGTTTTTGCAGTATAATGCAGCTAATTTATGGTAATAAACTGTAAAAACTGCTAATTTTACAGTAATAAGCTGTAAAAATTTAACTTTTGCAGTAATAAACTGCAAAATTGCTAATTTTACAATAATAAACTAAAATTTCTAGTTTAATAGTTTATTACCGTGCATCTTACAGTTTTGAACTGTAATCTCTGCTGCCAGTATTATACTGTTGTTTTTACAGTATAATACAGCTAAATTTTTCAGTAATAAACTAAAATTCCTAATTTTACAGTGGGGAACTAAAATAGCTAGTTTTACGCTTTATTACTGTGCATTTTACAGTTTTAACTTGGACCATCGGCTGCCAGTATTATACTGTAAAACAACAGTTCGTTTTTTGTAGTGTACATATGTGCGGCGTTCACCGACAGAAATCGAATCGTATGTGATTCGAAAAGGTAGAGAATTCCAGTTGTTTGTTGCCACTTTGAGCCTTGTGGGTTAACTCTTCCCTCACTTAGTTTTAAGCATATAAGACATCAAAAGAGAGAAAAGGTTGGGCCTCCTTCAAACTGTAAAAGAATACAAGCTGTTGACAAAGTTTTTTTTTTTTTTTTTTTTGGTTTCTCCTTTTTATTGTGCAAAACAAGTTATGATTATAATTAATTAATACAATATTGCACAGGTTATTGTATGATCCAATAGTGCTCAATTCTTTTTTCACCTGAGTGTCGCATCTCATTGTAAGATGAATCTCGCGGGTCAGAACACGTTTTAAAATTTTTATCTTTTTAAACATATTTTTAGATTGCAGGGGTAAACTTGAAAAAAAAATAAAAAAGAAAATTACAAACCAAGAATCACTGTTATCATTTTTACCTGCCTATTTTGTTGATAAGAAGTTTTTATCTGTTTTTAGAAAGTAATTTCTGGCTATTTAGCTTCAAATTTTTCACAATCGTTCGCAATACCAAATAAAGATGATCGCTCGTTTTGGAAAATTCTAGAGTACACTTTTCTATTCGTAACATTGAGCATAACAACGGGTCCCATGGATCAGCTTTGTTTGCCTGATATGGCCTGAGGACCGTAGGTTTTGCACCAGTGGTCTGATCCAATAATTTTGAGCTTGCAATTTGAAAGCTATTCTTTGGGATCTTTAATGCTGAGTGAAATTATTGAATTATCTTTTCCTAAATTAAAACAGTCTTTACTGCGTGGCTTTTTAAAGGAATCTTTTCATGTTATAAAATAAAGAATGCGTTTCTATATATTTAGATGTCTTAGCTTTACCGTTCAAAGTTTCACCACTATTATTAGAATTTTTTGTTCAACATCACATTTCTTATATTGTCGAAGTTACGCACATGACTGGATAACTTTAAACCAGATCAATAATTCATTTAAAATTGTTTTTATAATCGTTGCTCTTTTCTTTTCGATGATCCAGTAATATGTTAGGAGTTGTTCTTCATTCTTTTGCCAATAGATGCAATAACACTATTGCAATATATGAGTAGAGCTGTTAAAAATAGTGAAATTGTAGATCAGTTACTCCGAATAATTGCATGGCCGACAGAAACCCAATTATCCCTGGTTCGAAAAGGAGCTAGATG
Organism: Uloborus plumipes; assembly: GCA_038373865.1. Lineage (NCBI taxonomy): Eukaryota > Metazoa > Arthropoda > Arachnida > Araneae > Uloboridae > Uloborus > Uloborus plumipes. The sequence continues at coordinate 221,299 of JAXGGA010000349.1, read as the reverse complement.
AGCAACAGCTCGCTGAATCTTTGATTCATTCGTTTACCAATTGCTCATTTATTATTGGCGGAAAATGCAGGAAACACTGAATTCTGGATACCTGAGTTTTTCTGGTACACTGCGAAAAAGCTGTTGTTTTTACAGTATAATACTGGCTGCAGAGATTCCTGTTTAAAACTGTAAAAGCTCAATTAAACAGTAAAGCTAGCTACTTTACAGTTTATTACTGTAAAATTACTATAAATTTAGCTGTGTTATACTATGAAAACGTCTATTTTTTACACTGTAGTTCACTGCTTGAAGCTTCAAGTTTATTTTGTAATATGGAACATAATAAGGCTTCAAGTAAACAAAAAAGCATTTTAGATATAAAGCAATTTAAAAATTTGTAGGCAAGAAACATAACGCTTCATAACAGTCGTAATCGCGAAAACGAACCGTGTACTGTCTAAAATGTTTTCGTGCGACCTCCGCCTCATCTGCGCACGCGCCAAGTCTCTTCGGACTTTCTCGAAATAGGGGGGAAATCAACGAGGAAGTAGTAAGCGAACAAAAGCTGAAGGCATCGGGTATGCGCATCCTAAACCTATCTCCCCTTTTTCAGATGGAAGCGTCCGTGGCTCCCAGGCGCACAATACGCAAACAGACAGTACAAAAATTTCGTTCTCAAAGCAGCCGCCAGCCACCGTTGTCCATGATTGGAGGTTAAACCTGAAATTAGGTATTTGCGGCACTCTTTTGACACTGAGGATCTCAGAATATTAAATTAGCGATTTCTTCAATGGAAAGTTTAACGCTTCTATATAGCTCGTCTTATCATTCCGCGTTCTAAGGCTGTCAACTCCCGTCGTGCTGCCAATAATCAAGACAGCGACCTTTATACACAACTCATTTGAGTATGAATTCAAGTCCTACCAAAGTATTTTATGTTATGTTGTACACGACATTATATTTCCATCTGTACACTGCACAAAACAATGTTGTTTTTACTGCATTTCTATGGTGTCAGAGGTTCCAGTTTCAAACTGTAAAATGCACAGTAATAAACGGAAACTAGCGATTTTACGGTCTACTACTGTAAAATTAGCAATTTATAGTTTATTTCTGTAAAATTAGCTGTATTATACTGTAAAATTAATGTCTATTGTTTGCAGTATATATTTGCATCTCGCTCTCTTATGCCTTTTGTCACCTCAGTCTTTACTGTTTAAAATTTTTTCGTGCGACCTCCGCCGCATCTGCGCACGCGCCAAGTCTCTTCTGACTCTCTCGAAATAGGGGGGAAATGCAACGAGGAAGTAGCAAGCGAACAAAAGCTGAAGGCATCGGGAAGTGCGCATCCTAAACCTATCTCCCCTTTTTCAAATGGAAGCGTTCGTGGCTGTCAGACGCACAATACGCAAACAGACAGTAAATACATTTATGTACGAGTGTTTATATACTTTGAGAAAAAATTCTTCGCCTGGAAAATGGAAATTCTGGAAAATGTTAAAGTGACAGAATTGCCTCCAATAATGGTTGTTGACCGATCCAACCCAATTCTTACGCTTTACCTGATAAATATTTGCCAAACTCCTTTTATTTACGAAACATCTGCCCCCCCCCCCCTCATATTTTCTCGTGCGACATCTGATCAAGATGTTACGCGATCGCACCGTCGCGTGTCGGACAGCTATTGATTGAGCGTAACTCCTGTGCTGGCTTGTTGTTTATGGTGTCTGGCAGAGAACATGATGGAAAAGACGCGATGTTCTTTTTTTTTTCCTCCTCAAAAAAGTGGGGTAGACTCTCATCAATCTTAAGGCCAACAGTTATTTGGTTTTTGTTCTCCTTTTTGGGGACATGGTGTCTGATTTTGATTGTTGGCTTTTTGTTTTGTTTCCAGGTTGCGTGTTAACTCGTTGATTGATTATTCCTCAGGAACGTAAACTGACACCAACGGACAATATTTTCTAAGTATCTAGTTTCCCTGCTGAAGGTCATTTGGGAGATGGACAACAAATTGGATGATTCGTTTTTCATGCCCCCCCCCTCCCATTTTTAATAGTCTTTTTGAAACTGTTAATAGATAATAATTTAGTCAGCTTTCTCAAGCAATGGGAAGTAGAAGAAAACATTAAAAGGGATGTCCGCGAAGAAGATTGATCTTTGGTGAATCAGAAAGCCATTTATGTAAAAATTTAAAATTTTGATCTATTGATTAGTGCTTGTTCAGTTCAAAAATTAAATTTAAGGAAAGAAACAACTCAAATTTTGCTGCGATTGCTTACAATATTCATTAAATTTATTTTCCAAACATTTCGAGGTACTTATCTTATAAATGCATTACACAGTGGCCGCGCTTATATGAATCACGTTTGCTCTAACAATTTTGATTTAATACAGCGGCTAATTCAGTAAAGGCTGCATTAGCCGCTTTCTGTGTTGTGAATGTCCGCCACACAGACCCTATAAACGGGTCTTCGGCATGTGTGAATGAAATTTAAAAAAATTATTAAAAAATTATTAAAATTATTAAAAATTAGTGTAAAAAAACTTATTAAGGCTGGATTTTGTTCTGTTTTTAACAATTTGCTTCATTTAAAGTTATTGATTCAATTAACCTGCCGTCCACTGTACACAGATTGTATTTAATTTTTGCTTCATGTCTATCAATCTCACTCTGTTGTAGAATTTAAATATTAATGATAGATGATTTTTATTACTTTAATCGATTGACGATTTCCTTGTGTCTCATCTATTTCTTTTTTTTTCCTTTCATAGGTAAGTGTCTCCTGAACCATTTATCCTTTAAGATGTGGGTATGAATTCTAAGTGTATTAATGCATGGTAAGAAAATTTACTTCTTTCAAAGAAAAAGTACTTGACACACTTGTCCCTCTCTTCAAAACTTGGCGAAGACAGCACAATATCTTTTACGTCGCCTTCAAGTCTTATGCTTCAATTGTTCATTTGAATAGAACTTTTTCAAAAAATAATTTGATGCAAAAATTTGAAGATTTAAAAAAAAAAAAAAAAAACATTTTAATGAAGTTTTGAATGTTGTTGTATTTAGTTGACTCGTTATTTTAATGGCTCTGTACTTTTCGTTTTTATAATTTCATGGATAACTTTAGTGGCATAATTTTATTATTTAGTGGAACTATGATTTTGAAAAATTTTCGGAAATGATTGTTTGCGTGTTGAACAACTTGTAATTATGTAGGTTTCACTATTGCTCTGTGTACTCATTGTCGTAGTAAGCAGTGTTAGTAATACTATCCAATTTAGCAAACTCAGCATAACGTGAACATGAAAAGTATCGAGTGTACAAAGTACTAACTTGTCAAGTGGATTTTTGAAAATGAATTTTTGTTATTACTTTTACTCATCTGTTGATATCTAAACCGAATCTTCGTGTTATTGGTGAAATGCTATTTGAGGAAGTATTTGGTAACTCGTAAATTTGCAAATGTACATTTCATTCCAGAATCCGTTATAAAACAAACCCATCCCTGGTATGGATGACTTACAAGTAATTTCTTGCCATTTTCCTCCTGAAGACAAAAAAAAAAAAAAAGCATGCACACCCACCTTTAAACATAACTTTACCTAAGTCTTTTGTTGATTGTTATTGTCAGCATGCTTGTTCTGTATTTTGCTTGTGAATCTCAGGAGTGCTACTAATCGCATTATTGTGACATAATGAAACTGTCATGACTTACCTCGTGTAATTACGTATTAATATTCTCCCGTGTAATTATTTTAATTGCTCGCATCTTCCGTTAATGACGCCGTAGAGGTCAATTGCTCAGCCAAGTAATGAAGGCGTAGAAAGTAGGTCAATGACATTCATTCTCTTGGAGATGTTGCTGGTTATTGAGGAGAGATGTCCTTAGCCCTTCCATATAGAGTCTGTTCCATAAATAACCGTTTTGGGGAAATCTGCGAATTATCTGCTTTGATTCGTGGTCTTGCGATTTTGTTTTGATTTGTAATCCTGGTATTATGTTTTTACAATTTTACCACTTGTGTGTGGTTGTCTTTTCTGGTTGGAAATTCTTGGTTGGTGTTTTCTGTAAACGTTGCAGCGAATCAGAAGTTTAAATTTGCTTGTTACCAATGTTTTTACCGATGTGATTCTACAGGTGAAGTTTCTTTGAAGTTCGGGTGATAATCCAAACATTTGGCGCAGCGGAAATGTAAAGGCTCAGCCTTATTTGCTTCTTACCATCAAGGAGCCCGTGCAACAATACTAACGGCCGTCAGATGGTGTCACAGCTTAAGGGGGAGGATCATGAACGAGTTGGAGTTTGTGACAAGGGGAGAAGAGGGGGTAACAAGCAGTGTAACACCACACAATATTTAATGAAAATATCGTCGCCTCAGAACAATATCAGGATATATTACTGTTGTTTTGGGGCTTAGATGTCTTACTGTTGCTCTGAGATGACGATATTCTTATGAATTGCAAATTGACGGGGGGAGGGGGAGTGAAAGGGCGACACTTTGTGTGAAGGTGGTCGAATTTGATTTTAAAAAGTGTGACATCTTCGGTTACCCCGAAGATCACAGGGTCATTCCATACCTAATCAACCAATAAAAAAAAGTTTTTGAGGTCAATGTTTCAGATTGCAATATTTTTTTGTCTGTTCATTATACTTACCACTACGATGAAAAAGTTGAAGTTTCAAATTTTTTCAACAATTTTTTCCTGAGTTATAAATTTTTAAAATTTTGGATGCATCGTAAATTTCCCCCCATTCAGTAGTCTGTAAATGACCGCAATCAAAAAACTATTTGACCTAGAGAGTTAAATCTGATCTTGTTTTGTTCAGTATTTAGTGAGGCTTCATAAAATATATAACATAACCTAGCTGCTATTTTTTTTTATTTATTTATTTTTTTCAATTTTTTTTTTAATTTGAAAAAATTCAAAATCGAAATTTTTAATTTTTTTGTAAAATATATATGTTATTAGCCTTCTATTATCAATATATGTGCAAAATTTCATGATGGTACTTTTATAATGTCATGGTGGAAAAAATTTTCTCTTTCAAATTGCTTAAATTCTAGTCGTAAAAAGCGTTTGTTCTGTTAAAAAGTAACTCAAATATACATAATGATTATGATATGAAAAAAATAGTTAGCAATTACAAGGATTTACAGCAAGTACAAGCAAAGTATTTAGAATTGAAAAAAAAAAAAAAAAAAACACATTTTTAGTTAAATTTGAAATTTTTAATTTAAAAAATTGATTTACTCAACCTTTTTAGAAATATTTTTAATTGCAAATTTACCAGTTAACATTTTTTCCATGATCAATGCATTCTGGTTCATTTTGATCTAAAAATTAAAAAAATGGAGAACATGTTTACATTCCGATAAAAGCTTTTATCGGCTGACTCTTCATCCTAAAGCTCACACTTCTTGTATTGAAAAAGGGGCTCCTTGTAGCCCCGAAACACGTGTCTGCAGCATACCTGTATATTTGTGCATTTTTAACGTTGGATTTAAACTACATCTTTCGCACAAAGATATTTATTTTCTTCACTTTTGAAGATATACCAAAAATAAAACACAAAATGTCAATACCTTTCTGCACGTTTGGAACGTGAGATTTCAGAGCAACAAACCTTTATCAAACGGCAAAAGTGTGTTGACTCCTCTCTGGAGCACCTGTAATCGCATTTTTACACGTCCCAAATTTATCCTGCCTTGAAATATGGTCCGAGGTGCGCTTTGACGTCATCCGTCTGCTCATCTCGGATTCGAAAATGCAATTAAGATCTGGTTCCTACCTGTTCCGACTGGCCCGCTTTACAGGAAAAAAAAAAACATCCGACTCCAATCTTCCTCCTGTTGTTGGCTCGGTAGAAACGCGAGCAATTTATGATGCTCCATGCTCTTTAAGAGGACCGAAAAATATTTCAGAAAACGAAGTGCCTATGCTCCATCATCCTTTTAAGAAGTGGAACTCTTGAAATTGCTGGCATCCCTATCGCTTCACTATTCCTTTCGCTGAGATAGAGGTTCTTCTTCGCATGCTGTTCAGTTTCCAGAGGCGTACGTCTGGAACGTGATGGTATTTTCGCTAAGAATCTGAAGCATTAGATTCGTAAGCCTCTGCGGGGCATTATTTAGTACTGCGTTTTACTAATTCTGATGTAATGTAACTTTTGTCTGAACTTTATATGCGGTACACTTGGGGTGAAAGCCGAGCATGCTGTTAAGCGTGTGGGCTGATGTTTTATGATGACGCTGTATTTCTTTCTGTTCGTGCTGAATAAGTAAATGAATACAATGCAATTTCTGCTCCTTTCTTACCCGCATGAAATGAACTGTTGTTTTTAGAGTATAGCTCTGGCAGCCGAGATTCCAATTTATAATTGTAAAATGCACTGTAATAAACGGTAAAACTAGTAATTTTCCAGTTTCATACTGTAAAGTTAGCAATTTTAGAATTTATTGCCGTAAAATTTAATTGTATAATATTGTAAAAATAACAGTATAATACCGGCAGCAGAGGTTCCAGTTTAAAACTAAAATGAGCTGTTTTGCAGTTTATTATTATAAAATTAGCAATTTTACAGTTTAATATTGAAAAATTAGCAATTTTACTATTTATTACTGTAAAATTCGCAATTTTTACAGTTTATTACTGTAAAATTAGCTGTATTATACTGTAAAAACAACATTCATTTTTTACTGTATATGTGTACCGAGTTGTTTCTTTCACGTAGAAATTTTCCAGTTTCGTCCATATCTGTTTTAGTTTCTTAACCCATTAATGCCTGACATTTTTTTCCCAAAGATATTTTGTATACTGGTTACAACAAACAGTGTTTAATGGACGGGAAAAATAATTAAAAAAATATGTAAAAAATAATGTTTTATTAAGGAAAGAACAATCGTTCCTTAAAACTTCGATAGACCCCAGAGGGTACATACTTTTTTTGCTAAAAATTTTTTCTGAATACGATATAATATTTAAAAACATTTTAGAAGAAGAAATAAAATCAGCAATTAACATAAACTAGGAAGCTGGGAATGACTTTGAAAACTTAGCTTTTTCTCTTGAGATTGTGAACGATGTCATTTTTGATAATGATCATATTAAAACTGCTACAAAACACACTTTACAATGGTTATGTGCTGCAATCTGTTAATAACGAATTGAAACATTACCAAGGTACTTATTGAACACTATTATTTGGTTGAAATGTTCATTTTGGGGAAATTCAGATCCTTTTTTGGACCGTCCCTAAAAAGGGACGCTAGACATTTATGGGTTAATAAATAGACGAACATTTTAGTTGCATTTCATCAAAACGGTTAACATTCTATTTGTAAAGATATTGCTCAGTGCTCTTTATTTGTCATCATTCGTAATCAATACAAAACCAATCAATTGTAAAATATGTCATTTCTAAGGTTGAAAAGAAAAAAAAATCGGAACTTCTGCACCGAGTTTTTCTCTAAATGATACGGTCCTCTTCTCCATTCTTTATAGTTACGCTGAGGTAGAAGTTTTGCCTCTTCTTCTCCTCTGCAAATGCACTAACCAAATGCTTCTCTAAACAATTCTAAGTCTTGACCTTTTCTTTTAAGTCGTGCTGAGCAGTTTTGCTCCTTCTCTGCCAACAAGATTTTTCCCCCCAAATAACTCGGTTTTCTGTCCTTCGTCGAGTAGTGCTGAGAAATTGTTTCCTCTTTCCTGTTTAATGCTCACAAGTCTTTTATCCTTTTCATGTGTTGCGTGGAGAATTCAGCCCAATTTTATCTCTGTCTTAAGTATTCGATTCTAGCTCAATCGCAAAAGCTTCGGACTTATTTTCCTTTATGATCTCTATTTATCCTTAACTAAGAACTTACGTATAAGATATAGTTTCCCGTATTGCAGATTTATACGCCATATGCCATGATCTACAAGTTGGGTCGATGAATATATTTAGATAAAAGTATTTTTTTACAGTGTCTTTTTAATTTTATGCGTTGAATTAAATCTCCGAAATAAATTAACTCTCTAATGCTCATATCTGAAATTCAGAGGGACATTTTCAGGCTATTACTACATTGTATGTGGAATCGTATTCCGCGTTTGGCAATATGAAGATTATTCCAGAAAAAAACTGTTAAATCATTTAGAAGTGCTGTAAGAACACTCAGTGTGTTATAAGAACACTTAGTGTGTTATATGAACCAGACACATATTTTCCCCTTCTTTTTCAAAGTAATGATTATATTCCAGTCTGACTTTGTGTGAGGTACAGATATTATTATTTCCCTATAGAAAGAATATACGCGTAGAATATTAAAGAGTAATGTATTTAAGAAACATAAGTAGAATTTTTGTGTTTAAAACTCTACATTTTCAAAATGGGTTTGGGACTCTGTGCTTAGGAATAACGCTTCTAAAGGGAAATATAATGTTGAAGTTTGATTTGATCTCAGTGCCAGAGTCGGCAGAAGAGGGAAAATAAAAATATTTAAAAGCTTGCGAAAACTTAGCTTTTGTGAAAGGCATGCAGACTCTGAAATTTTGTTTTTGATCTTTTTTTTTCCATCAAGCAATGACAGGAAAACTATCCCTTATGGTTTCCAACGTAATCCTTCAAAACCGCCAGTCGTTCTACTTGTCCTTCATCGTGTTCACTTAACCAAATGGAAACCATTCACTGTGAGGCAAATATCTACTGATCTTTTATGTGTGAAACTATTCTATTCTTAAATAAACACTACTAACATTATGCATTGAAACTAAGACCTTTTTTCTATTGATTAGTCATTTTGAAAGTCGTGTCATTGCTTATTCTGTTCATGTTAAAAGAATGAGATGTGTCTTGTATTCCTTTTGGCGCTGGTAAGTCAAACAGCACGTTTTGAAAAGGTGTTCAAATTTACGAGCGTCGACAAATACGTAACCTAATTTAATGCCGCTAAAAGTCCTCGTGAAATATGATTGTAAATGTAATGAGTCCTTTTTACTCCTGGAAGTTTCTGTGATCAATGGAACAGCGCGAATGTTTTACAAATTATGGGTGAAAATGGCTCCCATCACGCATGTGCACCCGTTTCTATCGCCCATTCGAAAGCAGCAGCAGCTGATGCGTTTCGAACGCCACCAAACAATGTTTCGAGTGAAAACCTCTGGAACATCAACCTATATATAGGTTGTTACATATTATCTGGTCGTGAATAAATATGTGTTCTTCCAGTATAATGTTGGCAGGAAACTTACCCGCGTTTTTACTGCGAGCCGAGTTTCCCTTTTTCCATTGTCGATTGGAATCGGAGCACAGATAACTGGGCCAATTTGGATTGTAATTTTATTGCTGAGTCGCCATTTTTTTTTCTCTCTTCATGCCTCGCTGTTAATTCACTTAGTTCCTCGTTCTGGGTACATCAGTTGGGACTCGATTTGATTCTTGCACGGTAGAGTTTCTGATGATTGTCTCATTTTTTAAAGTAGCCATTTATTTGTTTTCCTTCGAAACGGGACAATTGCCAATTTCAGGTAACTGCATGTGTATTTTGACAAAAAGCTGCATATGATTTACAGCTAGTGCTTAGTTATAGAAAAAAAACTGAGTTAAAAGGCAAAACAACGAGAAACGAAACTCATAAAAAAGGGAAAAGAAAAAGAACTGGTGTACCAAAGGAGGTTCATCTTTTTAAAAATGCATTAATAAGCTTGTGTAAATTGTTGCTTTTAGACTAAATAAAGATGAATTCTTTGACTTCATTTCATACAATTTACCTATCAGTTTGTTTTGAGAATTGCGTTTTGCAAATGTGCTCACTTGCTAGTCCACGAAATAATTATAATCGAAAATGCAAGGCTCTCTCTTGAATAGCTCTCTCTATCCCATTTTATCACTTCAGATAGCCGGACATAACGTCCCGCAACTGTGTGTGTGGACGGCGGAACAGGCTACCAGAAAACGGGATTGTGTTGTTCAAAATTGCATATAGGCACTTTAACTCAAGTTACAATAGTTATATAGATATTTTTTTCGTATTATACGTTCCCAAATTCTTTGTTCTTTTGAAAGTAAAATTTAAAAAGTTTTGTGATTCTCAAAAACACATAAACGGATGTAACAATCCCTATTAAACTTTTTCTTTTCCCAGGTGGGAACAATCTCCTTTGCAACGCTCCAAAAAGATCTTTTTTTTTCTATGTTGCTATCTAAATTTGACTGTTATCTACCGCAAAATATTCCTAAATTTCAACTTCTTAAAATTTAAATGTTCATAAAGACTGCTTCTCACGCATAATATTTTTTAATTTTACCTGAATGTATAATTATTAATCATTAAAAAGGAATTTTTATAAACGTAAGAGCTTCATACTTTTTAGTGTTTTAACCTCCTGAGGTTCTCTTTACTTTCTACGTGAGAGTTTTTTTTTTTTTAACCTTTATCACTTTGATTGAAAACATAAATTGATACAAAAACTGATCGAGTTTTTGAAATTAGATTTTTCGATTTGGATGCAAAGCTTATCCTTTTGTACAGAGACCATGTTTTTTCGTATTTGCAGTTTATTTATTTGATACTAGCCGGGTACCCGGCCCTGCCCGGGTTTCTGTGGGTGTAGGGTGGTTTAGTGAAACTCATTCATAAATTTCCCAACACTAAAGTGCATATCTATAAACATAATGGCTACTTCTGTAAACAATGGCTATGTTATGGATAAACAAAAAAAAAAAAAAAAAAATGCAAGCTCAAAAAAAAAATAGCAAGCTACAAATAATGTTTGAGTAAATAGGAAATGTTATAAGCTTGGTATATTAAAATAAATATATATTTACAGTATCAATCGCACTGAAATTAACCATTTCCAAATATTGCTCGTTAAATAAGTCCCATTATTAGTTTCTATCCTCGTGACAACATTGGTGAGGTAAAAACATCTTATGTACCTAATTTAGAATTTTTTTTGACTATAAACACTTTCTATTCTCTAACTATTGCCAAAATCAATTTCTTTTTATTTCACCCGTTAGCGATTGTTGGCTCAGATAAATATAAAAATCCTTAGAAGGCAATAAATTCCATACTTACTCCAGAGAAGCCTTGGTTCAAAATTTTCAATATGATTACAATCAATATTGTTGCTGCATGGCACCAAATTTTTGCAACAATGGGTTGAAAATTTAATCATTTAATGGGGAAATGACATAAAATTAACTGTTTTCCATAATAACTTTTTTAAACTAAGCTTTTTAGAAATAAATTATAGCTTATCCTGCTCCCTGTTACTGTAGCTATCTACGGTGAAAAAATGGTTAAAATCGGTTCAGTAGTTTGGAAGATTACCCCGGACATACGTTTTGAAAAGCGGTCCTTTATGTATATAGATTCCCAAGATTCCCACGATGATGTTAAAATAGGGGCAAGGGGGTCGATGAACGACTGATACTTTATGATGCGACTAGCTAAATAAAAGTTGACACTTATTATCATTGATATCAAAAAGTGCGAACAAGTCGAACTTCTAATCTCCCTCCTATCTCTCGTCTTCTAGTTATAATCTTATTGAACTCGATTTCATGCCACTCGCAGCCATTTATCGTGCCAATCTTCCAGGTATGGACTAGTAACACGTGACCAGAGTAAATGTAAACCCCGCGAATAAGAAACAAGAAGGAAAAGAACTGGATTTGCGTAACTTCGACAAACTTCGAATCAATCATTATGATTCTGCCCGACTAGCAATGAGCAGTTAACCTTGAAATTCGAACAGTAGGTAGATGTGCTATTCACTTTCCCTTTCGAAGGACACTTTCTGTGATTTGCTACGGAGCCATGAAAACGGTCAAGTCTATTTGTCTTTGGGAGTTTTTCACTTTTTTTCCCCGGCTTTTTTAATTGGATCTGATGCTGAAAGAGGAAAGTGAGGGTAGGAACACTAAGATAAATCAAAAAAATAAATAAGTGAAGCAAATGAGTCTTTATCGTTTTTCATTTTACCATACTGTATCGAAATCAGCTAGGGTTGCCGATGGGAATTTTCATAACTAAGATAAAATTTTCGAGATCTGGACCAGAAAACTTATATTATGTGACGAATATTTCTTATAATATATTCACTGTTTTATAATTCTTACTAATGTAATTGGTCGATTTTTAATCTTGAGAATAATGCTAAGGTAAAAAAATGAAATAATAGGTAGTAAAATTAATTTCTTAGTTTTTTTTAATGTGACAGTTTCTTTTAAATAGTGTAAAAATTGTCTGCTTCAAAAAAGAAAAAGTTTGATAGTTATATAAGTAGCACAAGATAGGCTAGTGAAAGATTTGCATCCACGGTAAGAGCGGATTTTTTTTTTTTTTTTTCTTCCCAACGCAAAATTTTAAAAGATGCCCTTTTTTTTTTATTTTAAAGCATCAATTATTTTTTAAAAATGTATTGTAATTTCTTATAAAAAAAACACCGCCGATTAAATACAATTCCATTCATAGTACTAAACTTCTGTTTTCATTCAAGATTACATTTTAATAAAAGATTAAGTGCAGGTCATGTGCACTGTAAATAAAGGAAAAAGAAAACCGCTCACTAGAAAATCTGTATGAAATTAGGCCTCCATAATTTTTTCCATCAACGATACAGCTCTGTCTTTAGTTTCATTTGGGTAGACCGGGGCACGTTCACTTGGATTTTTTTCAATGATTTTTCTAATTTTTACGTTTTAAGTTGGGAAATTTTAGACGTTATGGTCTTATGAGGCAGTTAATAAAGTTGAAGTTGGTACATTCAGTTTTTGCGCTGTTTGAGTAATTAAGAGTCAAAAAGAAAAAAAAATAATAATCTAGCCATAATTTTTAGGTCAATGTCTGTTGCGTAAACCTACCCCGTAGCCTGAATACGTTTACACAGTCTCACTTACAGAACAGCATTTTTTATTATTTTGACATCTTACTGTTCTCAAGCAAGGATAAAGTTCTGCTAATATTCATTCATTTGTTTATTTTTATCGAGATAACAACGATAATAATAACGAGCAATGATAACGACATAATGAGCAATGATAACACGTTTCGAAAAAAGGGCACTGCGTAAACGGGCCCCGGTTTACCCTACGTAAGAAATAGCTGTACTTTGATAAGCTACCGCTTTTTCTTAAATCTCGCTCTTGAGGGAGAAACTGTATCGTTCCTAGAAAAATTCGTGGAAACCCAGTTTCTAAGAGACTTACTCGTAAACTGACAGTTTTCTGTGAAGTTATTAAATATCCAAATATTTCCGGAGCTAAGCTTTTATCGAATTATGGAAAATAATTGTAGTTTTGCGTCTCATGTAGGCATATATAAAAATCTAATGAACCATTTTTCTCGCCATTTAATCGTTTAATGTACACCGCAAAAAATGAACTGTTGTTTTTACAGTATAATACTGGCAGCCGAGGCTCCAATTTTAAACTGTAAAATGCACAGTAGTAAATTGTAGAACTAGAAAATGTTACAGTTTCTTACTGTAAAGTTAGAGAATTTACACTTTATTGCGGTAAAATTTAGCTGTATTATACTGTAAAAACAGTGTAATACTGGCAGCAGAGGTTCCAGTTTTAAACTGTAAAATTAGAAAGTTTGCAGTTCATTACTGCAAAATTTGCAACAGTTTATTACAATAAAATTAGCTGTGTTATACTGTAAAAACAACATTCGCTTTTTACAGTGTAGTTAATTTTAAAGGGTAGATAGAGTAACTAGAAATTTTATAGTTTATTATTGTAAAATTAGCAATTTTGCAGTTTATTACTGTAAAATTAGCAGTTTTTACAGTGTAAAAAATACAGTCTACCTCAAAGCTTATGATACTCAGAGAGTTAAAACCATTCCTTCCTGTTCATTTAATTTTCCTAATAAAAACCCGGAAACTAAGTAAGGTAGAGCAATTTCATATTGATCGTTCATTGGAAATCGTTTGACCTTCGACGTAATTGAGAACGTGCTAATTGACGTTAAGTCGTAAAACTAAGGATAATGTCTGAAGTGTGCCCAAAAACGTTTATGGTTTTTCTTGGAAAACCCTTTTCTACGAAGAAACGGATAATTAATTATGCATCTAATAAAGCAATTTGAAAGAAAAAACGACACGAATTGGTCTACTTGATGTGATTTAAATAATGTCATTTTCAATTTAATAGATATTGCTGCCCTTACAGTCATGCACGCATCGGTTTTCGCATCACAAATTTGCGTTTCGACAACTCATGACTTTAAGAAATCTGTACGCTTGGTCTTTTTTATTGCCAGCTGATTACTGTTATTTGAATATTTCTTAACAAGCGCCTAATGCAACTGGAATCGACGAGGAGTGTCTAAAGTGGCCATGGCGTGTCCGAAATGATGTACTGGATGAAGAAATTGAGAAGCAGACCTGCATCGCACACACGCATAAAATGAGAGAAGTCTTTGGTGAATACCCCGCGAGCGTATCCAGAGACCGGAAAAGTCGTAACTTTCGAGTCACCCTCTTTTATAAGAATGAAAAATCCTTGCCGAGTTGACACAAGAAGTGATTTGACCAAAACAAGGAAGCAGGGGGAAAAATCACAATAAAAAAAAGTGCACTCCTGCGCAATAAGCGGAGACACGCAAGTAGGCAACGTAAGCGGTGTCACCAGGTCGTTAGGTTATGGCAGCAACAAGAGAGAAAGAAATGAAAAATAAATAAATAAAGGGTTTTTTTTTTTCCTTCCCGTCCGGATTGTTTTGAGGAGTTTTGGCCCTTCTTCTCTTTTACTACATGGGCATTCTGGCGAGACCGAAGAGCTTTGGAATATTAAAAACGAACGGGTCTTTCTCAATTTTTGAATCTCTTCCGAAGTGACGTCAGTTTTGTTTCAGTGTAAAGTTCTCCGATGTACAGGGTGTCCGCGCATATGGAAAGTCAGGGAAAGTCATGGATTTCAAATATGATCGAAATTGGTCATGGACAGTCATGGATTTCAGCGAAAAATGTCCAAAAGTCATGGAAACTGACTGTTTATCATGGATTTTAGCGCTCCGGACCGATTGAAATTTTTCCCGCGATCTCGGAAGAACGAAAACACTTCCGCCGTCAATACTTTCAGAGTCTACTTCAGTTACGGACTCTACAGTGATCATTTTCAGAATCCATAATTTTTTATAGAACGCACTTTTTGATTAAAATTGTTCGCTATGTTAGAGGTGAGCCTTTACTTTAACTGTCTCAAGTACCAGTTTTGGCTTTAAAATCAGTTTAAGCCAAATTTAAAGAAAAATTCAATGCAGAGTCCGTAACAGTGAAAGCATTTTCAATGTTCTGAGTGCAATTACAAACATAATATAGAGTGAACTATGAAAACAATATGATATTCATATACTTTAGAATGTACTTTTTCAATATATATAAAAAAATTTAACTTTTAAAAAGTTTTGTTACGGACACCCCTATGTCACAAATACCGTGAAATGCCCCTAGAGAAACTAATCTTTTAGATAGGCTGAAGGCTTTTGAGCAAATGAAAAAATCAGTACCCGTTCCATTTTTGTCGTGCCTTCCACCTTCAGTATAGAGCGCTGACTATTTTAATTCTCATCAACCGAAATGTATACCCGAGCTCTTCTCTTTGGTTTTGAGTTTTGACACTTAACCCTTTATATCCGAAATTAATTTAACAATACATTTTTGCATATTTTTTTGTTTTTTTTTGAGTTGAAAATACGTCAAAAAATATTTTTACCGAGTGTAAAATTTTTGAAACTTTTGGAGGTCTAAGGTCCCCATGAAAACTTTCCGATCGCAGGTATCATCTGTCGACCTCTCAGCGAAGTACTAGGAGTGGTACCAGGGGTGCCCACAGGGGGGAGGGGGGATTGCGCCATCAAAATTTGAGGGGTAGGGCGATTTTTTTTAACGAATTTATTTATTTATTTAAATTATGTATTAATTTAGATTAAATTAAATTATTTACTGATTTTTTTAATGTAAATTATTCATTAATTTATTTTTTTTTAATTAAAGTTATTTCTTTATTATCATTTATATATTTATTTTGTGTGTGTATGTGTGCTTGGAATGTCTGGAAAGGGAAAAAAGCGGTTCTATTCTACGCACAATTAGTACTTTAAAGAAGTTAAAATTATTTATATAAAAAATAATAGTTTTACTTTAAAAAAATAAGTAAAAATATCTAAAAATATAAATAAATAATATTAAAAAAATAAATAAATAATATTTAAAAAAATAAAAAGTAATATTTAAAAAATAAAATCATGTCATTTTTAAAAATAAATAGAAAAGAGGGATAAAAGTCACAATAGGGTTGTGAATTTTTGGGGGAGGGGGGGATTTGCGCATTGAGCTTGGGGGTGATGGGCACCCCTGAGTGGTACTCAAAAACTTCAGCATGATTCCAGCCATTTAGGATTCTTAATACTAAAATAATACAAGCGGAACTTCTTCGTCCCGTCGGGGCATAAAGGGTTAGGCATGTGAAATTGAAAAACAAACTTCCTATCAGTGTTTCGACTAGATTAGGTGATGGGCAAAAGGGTGAGTAAAATGAAACTCTAGGTCTAAATTTGAAGCGAAAAGATTTCGCGATTACCATCGTTTCGTTAATCAGTACAGGGAAATAGAGAGTCGAAATTTCATCATGAACTGATTGAAATGGAAATTTAAGTTGAAATTTCTTTCGGAAATTTCTCGTGATGCAGCATTTCCTTTACTTCGTACAAGGAAGGATGCAGAATTAAAAAAAAAAAGTTACAAGTCGAATAAAATCAAATAATTAACCTATAGAATATTTCATAACAATTGGGCAATTAAAAAAAATAAGATCTAATTAATTGAATCTGAAACCTTACATAACAAGTGTATAAAAGTCATATATTTAGGGAATGTTTTATTTTGTGATACAGAAGATGCCACTGATAAAATCATCGGATTGTAATATCAGCCGCTTTCTGTAATCAAATATGGAAGGACAAAGTTATTTTATTACCATATCAAAACATGGTGAAACCATCCTTTAATAAAAGCATTTTGTCTGTTTTATGAAATCAAGCTTTTAGAGATCATATGTTAAAAGTTGAATAAATAACGCAATAAAAATAAAATTTCTAAGTTATGCTCAAAGTTATGTTGCTCCAAGACGTGGAGGAGTTGGTCTCGGAATGTAAAAAATCGCAGTGACGAATATTTAACGTTTATGAGTTTTCAAACGATGTTGAATTTTCACTTTCAAGTTCTGTTATCAAAAGGTACTCCAATATTTTGAAATGTGTAAATTTAAAAAATACCACAGATTAAAATCAAAGGTCAACAGAGTTTTTTGAAACGCTTAAAATATAAATGTAGCTATTCATTTCTTTTTTGAGTATTTAAACGTAAAAAAAATAATAATAATACCGGTTTATAAAATCAGCCGCTTTATAAAATGAAATACCCTTCGAACGAATGCGATTTTAATAAGCGGCGGTACCCGCCGCTTATTGAAATCGTATTCATTCTTAGGGTACTGTACTTTTCGTAAAGAAGCGCCGCGTATACTGTACGCTTGAAATCTGCTTATCTTGCATCTTTTTAATTTCCTTTAAGAATACTAGGAGAAAATGTGGGAACATTTTTTTTTAATTATTCTTCGCGTACGGATATAAAGTCATTTATAGCAGTCCGTAAATCTTAAATTAGTGCTAAAAAAGTTTCCCCACAGAACTCGTCTAGACACACCAGTAGCTGTTCTATCGCGGGTTACTTTGACATATTTTTAGCTTTCTTTGTATCACCTTATATTATTTATTGTTCTATTCAAAGAGCATTTTGATCTGTTATTGAAGAAAAATAGAGATATTTAGGTATGAAAAGCATTAGTTATTAAATTCAATAACTTATCTTACTATTCATGAAATTGCTCGCTTAATAAAGTTTACTTTGAAATCTAACTGTCACGCCCCTCCCCTTCTTTCTTCTTAATACTTGACAGCGTTATGATCAGTGGTTGGAAAAACTACATTTCTTTTGTAGCGAACTACAACTACAACTACTTTATTAAAAATGTAGTTAACTACAACTACAACTACTTTTTTTTAATGTAACGACTACAAACTACTTTTGAATTATAGTCGCTACCTCGCTACTTTTCAAAAAATAAATAAATAAAAAGCATTCGGCAACATTCGGTCTCTGAGCATGAAGAAATCTCAGTCATAGCGGCAAATTTGCCCCCTTAAGTTAATGTCAGAAAAACACTTGCTGTTATACAGTGCACTTTAGAGCAAAGAAGATGTGGTAATACTGAAAGTTACAAGAACTTTTATAAACTCTCAAATGATGTTGAATCTTTTCTTTCAAAATCTGTTTCTCATACAA
Source organism: Uloborus plumipes (assembly GCA_038373865.1). Classification (NCBI taxonomy): domain Eukaryota; kingdom Metazoa; phylum Arthropoda; class Arachnida; order Araneae; family Uloboridae; genus Uloborus; species Uloborus plumipes. Next base: position 202,980 of record JAXGGA010000349.1, on the reverse strand, counting down.
CATTTTAAAACCCTTGTGTAATTTAAAAAATGTACTTTATAAATATAAGTTGAATTCGAATTACGTTTTAACTAACTTAACATAAAATATAGATAACAGTAATTAATTTCTTTTTTATTTTGTTCAAACTTTAAAATCTTTTTTTTTTTTTTTTGTAATTTTATATATGCCTGTTTATAAAATCAACCGCTAAATGAAATTAAATATCCTCGGAACAAATGTGATTTTAATAAGCGGAGCCACTGTACGTGATAAAATTCTATTCATTTATTATATTGCATCGGGATATTATCTCACCTCGGAACTAGAAGGACGTAAGTCCAAAAATGGCGATTTTCACTTTATTAGCGAATCGTATGTAGAATCTTATTCTGCATCGACCCATGAGAACGGTATTCTATAAAACAAATTCCTTCCGATTATTTAGCAGCAATAAAATAGCGCGAATCCCATCTTTTGCATGCATCCGACAATCGTTTTTCCCTTCCCCTGAAAAGTTACAAAAATGGACTTACGTTAGTCTGGTTCTGAGGTACAGTTATAATGCTTAATGATAAAATATTTCAGCAACTTCAAATTAGCTCTCAAGAGTAGCTTCCAAGCAGTAACTTCAGAATTGTAGATTATGCGGTGAGCTCTGTTCAGTGCTGCCGACTTATTTTGTAGAATAAGAAGTTGGAAACTGATGCTATAACTTTGACAGCAAAGTGAAGTTTTGGGCTTTCTGCTATTTATTTTGGAGTCAAACAATCTAGAACAAATTATCCGAAGTGGTGTAAAGTTGAGCCAAATAAATGTTTCAAAGTTGCCATAAACTATTGTACTTCCGCAAATGTAAAGCAAACTTTTATGAAAGTAGCAAGTATTTAAAAGAAGTCCATGGTCGCATATTCAATGGCTTTATTTACACAGTAGAAACTGAACTGTTTATCAGCTGAGAGGTAGAAATTTTTTTTGCATTTCTGGAAGTCTCCAGATCTGTTTTTAAGGAGAGTTCATTCAAAGAAATTCCGCATTCGCCGGGCTTCTTATTTTACCTTTTCAAATCGAAATTCACGCAGACTAGAGTTTCCAGCTTGAATTTCTAAATTTAAGTTAAAATATCCAACTCCTTTCCCTTGTAAGAAATTCAAACAACGTTTCTTTTTGCCCCCCGACATCGTCTGTAAACACGTATTTTTCTAAAGACCATGCTGTTTGAAAAACTGCGGCAAACCATTCCACAAACGACAACCATAGAAAGCTCTTGGCAATCTTTCTGTGGTTAAAAACTAGGATAGTGTAAAGAGAACAAGCTCTGAACACAAGTCTTCGTTTTCGTAAGATGAATCATCACCATATGAAACAGATACACCATCAGTCTAATTTGTAGCGAGGATGTTGGCTTCTCTGCATTGACACTGCTCTGGCGAGAAAACGACTTTTACAACATGTTCGTTTATTTTTATTGAAATTGTTTATAGAGGCGACAATATTTCTCGCCTAGTGGCTGCCTAGGTACATTTAGGCGCAGTAAATTAACTACATTACATACTACCTTGGGCCTCTTTATATCGCCTTTCGGACGTATCACAATTTTCTACTCTATTGTCTTCCGAAAATCGAACACGAAAACAAGTTGCTTGAAATTCGAGTACCGTGAAGTAAAAATATTTTTCAGCAGTCTTTTTTTAACCAATTAACACTGTAGTCTGAGCTTGCTTATTTGGATTCTTATTGCATAAAAAAAATAAACTTAAAATTAGTTTTTATTTTAAAAGAACAATTGGTAAGCTAATTGTTAATTATGTAAATTGGCCTGATAATATAAGGATAAATTAAATTTTCTATGGGTTGCGCATATCATCACCGTTTTATATCGACCTCGGGGTAACATTGCATTTTTCGATTTATTTATTTATTTTAGTTATTTTTGTCTCCCACAGCGCGCGATATAACGCTATTATAGTGTAAAAAAAAAAAAAAAATGCGCACATTTATGTCCAGAAGAGATAACTGTTTATCTCTGTCTTCCAGAATCTTTCTGCGTAAACAAATCCCTTGAACATGTTGTTAAGTAAATTACATTTAATTCTGCTTGAAGTCATGGTATAAAGCATACTATGAATTTTAGCTATAGAATGTTCAGGATCTCAAGAGCAGATTTTTTTTTCTTTAGCAGCCTGGGACACAGATTGAAAACCCCAAAAGTAATCTGCAAGATAAACCGACATTGAATTAATCGTAAATTACATCAACTCAAAAATTATAATTACACGCTACCTGTGTATTATGTCTTACATCTCAAAGATTGCGGTCCAATCTTCGTTTGCTGAAATTAAAAATTTTAGTTTGTTTCCGCCCCTACTAAGAAATAATCTGCAGCCTATCTGAAGAATATGCGACGTACGTCGCAGCATCTCGCTGATTCTGCTGTATCATAGCAAGATTTCGCATTGCTGAAAATTAGGATAATCTAAAGAAAATAAGATCGAATAACAAAATTTTGATTTTGTGTAGAGAATTATCATCCATATGAAAATCATGCCGGCTCTATCTTAACTGTATTACTGTACTGCAGCGAAGAAGTTGGTTTATCTGCATTGAAAGTCTTGTGTCAGAGAAACAACATCTCCATCGCTTTCATGTATTTTAGTAAAACGTTTTATGTAATTGTAGAAATTTTTTTCTTCGAAGTTCATTGACTGGCTCTGTTATTTTCGTCCTACTTCTCTTTTTCCTACACCAAGTGTTTGAAACAGAGCAGGTTTTTTCATAACTTGTGTACATTTGTGATTTTTTAAAATAAATAATTAAAAATGTAATATGAACCGAGATTGTGCGGATGTTGTTGTTGTAGCCCCAAAGCGGTTTTTTTTGAAAATTTTGCGTTTTCAACTTAGTATGTAGTTTTTATTTTTCACCACAACAGTTATTTTCAATAAAAGATTTGATAAAAATGTAATTTGAAACTTTGCTTTTAATATCAAATCATAGCGAACCATTTTACTGCAAATGTTGAAAGTACTGATTGCATTCCTTGACATGAAAACGTCGTCATTTTGCCAAAATTTGTCGACATGTTTTCTAGTGTGCAAGAAATAATGTCTTATAATATTGTATACATAATATTATTCTTCAAGTGTTGGTCTATTGCTTGGCGCGTGTGGAACCACCTCTTAAAACATATTTTACTATTAATTTTGAAAATCCTGGCCTATTTCATGACGCAAAATCCTCTCTTCATTTTACAAAATTTGTCGTCATTTTTGAGGTGTGCGAGGACAAAAAATGACAATGTATTAATGACCTTACTTTTCAAGTGTGTGTGTATATTCTATCGCTTTAGAACCACCCATTAAAATCCAGCTATAAACAAAATTAAACCAACCGCGGCATTCGCACGATTCAGCTTAAAATACAAGGCGAGAAATAAAAAAAACGGTGAAATGAAGCGGAAGATTGCGTTTGGGCCTCCAGTTTATGTTCCCCTCCATCTTTCCTATAAATACACTATCTCTGGCAACCGATGGAGATCCAGTCGTAACGACCACGCAAATGATGCGAATAAAACCGCGAGAATATGACAACGGTTCCAGCGATACGGTTTTTTTTTTTTTTTTTTTTCAAGAAATGAGTGTCTGTGAGGTTTGCTGAGAATGAGGGTGACTCATCGGAGTTTATTTTGGAAATTCGAAGCGATGTTCTGGGAGAACCGTTCACGGTGTCCTGAGCTGGATAAACGGTTTTTGCGTAAGATGATGGAGAGATTTGTTTAGTTTTAAATAGTTTCAAAGGCGGCCCCGTTGGTTTCGAGAATTGAAGGGCTTGGGAGATGAAGGCGCTATGTGACAAAACAGAAAGTGCGAGTCATTAAAGTTTAAAGTTATCTTGTTGCAAGTGCTGCAGCTTTTTTGTTTTCTGGTTTTGTCGTTGAGTGGATTATGAAGTTGGTCTAATGACATCTACTTTTTGATGTACCAAGTTGTATTTGCTTACCTGTATCCATTACTTACCATTGTCCAGAGTGTTTATTTTTTTAAATGCAACATAGCCCCTTCAATTGGTGTTGCTTTTTTTATTTTTGGTATTTGTAATATTAGCTTCGATTGGAGTGACGTCATAAAGTGGAGATTCGGAATATCTGTGTTTAACCAGTGCCCTCTTAATACTAAATGCCTATCACTTTCTGGGTTTTAACATTGAGCAAAAATTCGCCAAAAGTTTGTCACGCTCTGCCTTCTATCAGAGTTCTTCGAGACAAAAAAAAAAAAAAAAAGCTGAGGGAAATTAACGATCGGTTAATTTCTGAATTTAGACTCAGAAATGAACCCATCAAAAATTTAATTTGAATCCATCATCAATAATTGCTGGCCCCAAGGTAGCGCTTTTTGTTGAACAATTGGAGAAAGTTTTGAAGCAACTGCAGTAGGCATTTAACATTTCGGTGGCGTTGGTTTAGCAAGGCAGCGGAGTAGGGCTGTTTTCGGAGTAAAGAAGTCGGATTGGAGATTCGAAGGCTTCAAATATTCTAGAGGGAATTCAATTTTCAAGGCCTTTTTTCACAACATTTTTATTCGCGTACATTTCAATACCTTCTTCAATTGACATCTGGGTACTACTACTCGATGTCGTCCCCTTTATGCTATTGGGTTATTGTGTTAAATGAGAGAGGCAGGGAAAAGTGTGGGTGTAGGTGTGTTTATACCAGGGCGTAATTTATATAAGAGTTCACAAGAGCTCGGCTCTTGTACTTTTCTATTTCATATTTGGGGAAGGGGGAGGTTAACCGCGGTTCACTCCTCCACAAGGCCAATGGAGCAGAAAAAATTAAAATTAAAGGCGTAAAATCTAAATTTCCTTATAATAATCGACTTTTCGACGGATTTGAATATGGTATTTTAATTAATCTCACCAGTAATTAAATTTGAGATGGAAGCTCTTAACCCTTATTTTGGCACACGTCAGAAATTTAAAATTGTTGACAAAAAAATTTTATTTTAGTTTTTTTGGGTAAAATGCATAAATATTATATAGTTTAAAAAAATTTCATGTTAAAAAATGAAAAGAAAATCGGTTTTATAAATTGTGTATCAGCTGATACACTGCCAAAGTAGCAAAAAAGAATACATAAAAACTTTTTATAAAATTTAATCAAGTATTTATTTACAATACAACTACATGTATCTATAAATTCCTATACAAATCAAAATACAAAAGAAATTAAAAAATAAAAGAGAACATGCATGTAATCGACGTGACGCCATGTTGTTTTGGTAGAACACACCGTAACACTTATAAGGGCGATTCTCTGTAAACTCGTCATTTTTCACACGAAATCTGTCCGGGCATGGTTTTTTTAAATGTTCGTATAATTATTTTACTATTGCTCAAAATATGAATCTATTACTTTGGTTTGAAAGAGGGCCAATTGAAGCTTGTGTTTTTCTGATAAATTGTGATAGGGGGTAAGCATGGATGCAAGACCTTCCGTCTCAGGACGGATTTCCGTCTTGACAAAATCGCCAAGACGCACCATGGGACGGAAAAAATATATCTCAATCCTTCAATATTTACTTCCAAAGGAAACAAAATTGAAGGGAATATAAAATCAGATTTCTTAAAAGTACATTTTAATCCTTATTCCAATCCAAAACTTTTGTATCGAAGCCTTTCTTTCTCTTTCTGAATAAACGAACTGCAATGGCATAATTCCTTTGTCGGTGTTGATTCTCTTCGACCCCATCCATTCCCTTCCCTTAACTTCATCAAATATGACCTACAATTTCGTTTTTAGGATTTTATTTCCTGTGCCTCCTCCTGTCGTCAAAAATCGCCCCACCTTATCCTAATATCACTAAACATCGTCTAAAAATAGGTTTTTTGAACTAAAGTCTCGACAAATCCTTCCCCGCCCCCTCTCGATTACTATATTTAAAACCATGATCTTGCTACTAAAAGTAAAATTAAGCCCCCCCCCCCCTAGTTTAGACAATTTAATGAACAATATATGTATTTTTTTTTTTCATTTTCTTTGGTATGCATGGGAGGGGCGTCTCAAATATTTTCCGTCTTAGAAGCATGGCCTAACTTGTACCCATGGGGGTAAGTCCCCCGCCTGGTATAACTAGGCAGGGGACTGTGCCAGGTGACTGTGTTTTTGCTCTTTGTTGCGTAATATCTGCAAAACTATTGGAGCATAATTAGTTACCAGACTACCTATACATTTAGGCACAAATCGTGGACATAATAACTAATATGTTTCATAATTAAACTAATTGGCATTAATAAAATCACTTCCCAGAGGACTGTTTTCGTAACGATCCTGATGCATACTTTCATCACAAATGTGGCTCTCAAACTAAACTAAGTATCGTTTCAATACCGTTCTCGGCAATTTCAGCAAATTCACACTGATTGCTTTAAACTTCAGGTCAAAAAACATTTGCAAGAGTAACAGAATTTTTCTATTGGAGCTTTGAATTTGACTCGGGACTGTTTGAAAAATCTCCGGACAGAATTTACATGACAATTTTAAGTTTAAAAAATAAGTAATTAGACCTTACATTATGAAAAAAATATAGCTGCATTATTCTATTTTTAGATAATAATTGTCAAATGTATGTAGTGTTGATAGGATTTTTGGAATATTACCTTTGAAGTGTTAGACAATACGATCGGGACAGACAGGGGACTGTGTTTTTAGCACTTAGATAATTTCTAGAAAAAAAAAATAAATTGTTATCGCGCCAAATACGATTGGGCCACCGAGTATCAATACTTTACTCGTATTAAGAGCGATAATTAGTTTATTACACTTTATTATTTTTAAAATACTCGGTCCGGACAGCAAATTACCAGTTTACAGAGAATCGCCCATAAACTTAATACTGAACGCGTTGCTTTATAAATAGCCATAATAAAGACAGATGTTGAAAAAGAAGGTTCGAATAACGCTATAGGTTAAAAGCCAGCCCTTTAGAGGACGCCTAATTCAAATTAAAAAATGTAGAAAGTGATGGATCCTGTAGGATACATTGCCAAACTAAGGGTTAATTCGCAATTCAAATGAACTATAGCATGCGTTGCATTTTCTTGCTAATGGGTGGCTGAAATAGGTAAAATCAAGGCCGACTCACGTAGGACGTACAGGGCCGACAAGGGACCATGTCAACGTAGTCGGAAGCTAGAGTTTTGGCTTGGGATCGGAGTATTTAAATTTGACAAGTTTCATGGTGGGAGGCGCCCGGCGACCAAACTCACTAAGTGCCGCTTGGCTCTCGGGGGCCCGGAGAATGTGACCTGTCCGTTGTGACATCCACTTTGTCCGCAATTGAAATGTTTTACCTCTTTGGCGAATTTCTTGAATCACCGCAAAATGACGAATTAAAGTTTTAGAGCTACAAATAGATATTATGCTTGGAAACGTTTGTGCACATTACGAAGAAAAAGTCGCGTCTTCTGATCTGACTGATAACGAAGTTTTTTTTTTTTTTTTTTTTTGCTTCTCCGAATGGCAGCACTCACTTTCGTTCTGCGGTGCCCTTCAAGACGTTCAGTAATCTTTCTCGGGAAGTTAAACTCTGCGTTCAAGGTTAAAAGATCCTCGAAACTTTGCTCACCCTTTTTGGGAAGAAACGCATTTCTATTTGTTAATGCACATTTTTTTTCTCCGAAGGTTGTCCAAAGGTTGTGAGCACAACAAAAAAGGAAGAAAAAAACACTTGAGCATGCCTTCACTTTTCCTTCCCCCAGTTCATTTTTCAATGTCATTCGCTAGAAATGACTTCACACACCCACTGGCAGCTCTCAAAAGTCTTATTTTCTGATTTTTCGAAATTTTGTGTCCGTTGGAATGGATTTCATCTCTGAAGGGCGTTTTCCTCCCTCGAAATTTGCATTTTTGAAGTTAACCGAAGTGGATTATAGAGGGGTTTTATTTGGATATCGAAATCTGTTAATTAAAAAAGATCGAAACGTTTTGGTGATAGCTTTCTTTTGTGCTGTGTCATTATTTCTCCTCTAATGAGCAAAAATTCCCGCTTTCAGGTGTTAGAATCACTCCTACATTTCTCGGCTTCTTTATAATTTTGAAAAAAGGGTGGCGGGTGTCCCGCCATTCGTTCTTCATGGAGTCGGGTTCTTTTTAAATTATTATTTCGTGCCGCCCTAGATTCTCAAATTTGTGAGCAAAATTTTAATAGACTATCATCAGAAACATTTTTAATTGATTTTAAAATATTCCTCATGAGCTCAACCCTCAGTGCTGCAGCATACATCTGAAACTGAAAGTGCTTCTTGTTGTTTATTAACTATGATACCGCTACCAACATAGAGCTCATACGCTCCTTCAAAACTTCTTCAATGCTCCTTCATTTGAAAAAAAAAAAAAAATGAAAGGCGCCTCAACCAGAACTACATCATTTTTAGTTCACTACTTCATGATCTTCCTCTATGTTATTCAAAACAATTTTCTCTTTTCCAGTCAAATAAATATTAGAGTAGATTCTGGAAAACTCCGTGCTTTTTGACCTTATTTTATGTAAAACAGGGCATTTGGTTTTATTTTTAAAAATCCAATTTATCCACAAAATATGCACTTTTGTGATTGGTAAAAAATAGATTTCGCTTTGAAAAACAATTTTTACCACCGAAAATTAAGGATTACAAAACCCTTACATTTCGGCATCTTCCCCAACGGTTGGGGAAGATGCTGTTAGTGCAATTTCCGTAAGGGGAAGATGCCGTACACAACTTTTGCTTCAACTGCTGTATACAATGCATTTCATCGAATCACATTTTTTCCGACGGTTAGTGTAGTTTTCTAGGTCTAGGTGTTTCGAATAGGATCATTGTTTTACCTAGAGAGTGACGGTAAGCTACGGCATCTTCCCCAAAGAAAAATGGGGTCTATCGCCCGGGGTACCATAAATTGTGGGGCGCCAATAAGAGCATAGCTTTATTGCAACGATTGCAAGTGGGGAAAAATGTTATCTCCAGTTAACGTCGTGAAGTCGATATAAAGAAGTTTAAAAAAAAGCTTGCTCCGGGAGCCCTCAGCTCTTGTGTTGGTCCATTGAATCGTATTCTAGAATGCTTAAGATCTGCGCAAACACTGATACGTTTCTGCAACTTTTTTTTTTTTTTGTTGTTTTTGTTGTTATCCCCCACCCTTCCCTAAATAGCGAAATTCTATCTGTTTGAACTGAAATCTCCCCAAATTGGTGTCTTTTGCGTAAACAAAGTTTCAGTCGTTCGTATAAGTGCTATAATTGTGATATGTTTGTAAACAAGGCTACTCAGATTACTTCCGTGACCCATTTCTCCACTAAACTTGGCCACTTTTAAAAAACTAATTCCTAATATCACTTTGTAATTACGGTGCTGTGACGCATGATCTTCCAGAGCATGAGTCACCGTAGAGTAGAATGAATATTCATTTTTTATGTATTTTTTTGGCGACTCCTGTCTTTTCCCGCCAATTGTTTACGCTCCACTTGGCCGCTGTTGTTCAGAGATGGCTAATTCCCGTTACTAAGGTTTCCGAGTTAATTGGCCCGTAAGGGTTTCGGCTTCAATTCGTGCTTGCATTTTGCTGGGCAATTGCAGTGTTACCAGATTTGGCAAAAGTGGCCGATTAGGCTCCTTTTTGTGGTAGATGGCAAACAGGAATTGCCTTTCTGGGCATGCTGAGAGTTTTGCGATGTCGATAAACTTTTTCTTTGTTACTGCTTTGGACAAAAGCACTTTTTTTCCATGAAAAAAAAAAACATTCAGGACGAAATTCTAAATTTGAAGTTGGAAGTATTTGGGGCGAAGCCCCCTACCTTCCAGTCATCTCGTTGGTGGAAATGGGCCCCCGGAGGGGGCGGTTAACTAGAGTAAAGCCAACCTTTGATTGGCTGAGGAGATCCCAGGGAGAAATACGAGAGAGATCGAAAAGACAATTAATTACAGAGGGGAGAAGCTAGACAGAGAACTTTGGGGGAGATATTAAAAAATTACTTGGCGGTTTTAGCAAAAATAGTCCAGGCTTAGTCCAGATTAAAAAAGATCTGGGCTAATGCAAAGAGTTTTTCTACGTTACTTGGGGAATTTCTAATGGTAGGCAGAGCGAGTTTAATTTTATTGAGAATTTTCCTAACATTGAATAATTGATTAATTTCTTGGACTATTGCAAATATTTCATTAATGTTAAAAGCCTCCGGAGGAGGGCGGGTAGGGGATGAGTAAGGGGGGTGTTCACTCAGACGAGTGTTCCCAGCAGTAGCACTGGCGAAGGATATATCTTTCCCAATTTTGTTGGTCTTGAAAATAGGTCTCCCAAGGCTAATTTTATAACATAACATTTAAAAGCTAATTAAAGTTAAAAGTAAGAAAAAAAAATGAGTGACTTTGTTTTCTCTTGTTATTTTTCCATGCAATTTGGCCTGCTTGCTGTCCTGAAAATCTGGCAACCCCGTTCAGTTGTTTTTCGTTGGATTCACCGGATACTCGGCTCGAAATACAAGAGCTTACTTATCGCCTGTCCTTTTTTTTTTTTTTTTCGGTCTCCATGCGTGCAGCCCGCTCGCTCTACGAACACTATCGGGTCAGGAGATTAAAAAGAACGGATTAGTTGCAACCGAGCTTTTTTTCGCCTTTTATAAAAAGCATTAACAATTTTATCAGTATACATCTTTTGTGGCGAGTTTACGTAACTCTTCGCGAAGGTATCTATTTGATTCTCGGGTGACCCGTGAAATCATGAGCTTAGGGAAGATTTATGCTGATAAATCTTCAAAATACCGTTTTTCAAAACAGAAATGAATGAGATCTTGTGTTCTTTTACATGTCCTGCCCCCTTTATTTATATTAGACCGAATTTCGCCTAAGCAGAACTGATTAGGATAAAGCTTGTTTTAACGGTTGGTACTTTGTGGAAATGGCAGCTAATTTTCTTAGATTTGCTGGTATTATCGTGAACACAACTTTTTTGACCTAATCTTACCTTACTGTTTAGAACATCGTTGCCCCCATTGCCGTATTATACAATTTTATACTATCTGCTCTAACTTATTTTGCAACCATCTAACGGGTGAGAAATGAAAAAAGAGCTTTGTTCTAAAAACAAACTGATGCAGGCAATGTTAATAAAATACACTAACTGCAGATTATGTTTGGATGTTTTTTTCATTTTTAAGTTTAAGTGAAATAGAGGCTCTTTCTAGTTCAGAAAGACTTGTTTGCTGTAAAATGTGCAATTTTTGTGCATTGTTTATCTTGTTCTTTTTTCATGTTGTGTTCAAATGAAATTTTCTAGCACAATTAGTGCTTTTCATTCTACTGCCTTTGTAGTTGGTCCGCTCATTCCGCCTTAGCATCCTAGTCTAGCTGTTGTGACGTAAGGCGGATGTGGACAAAATTTTCTGACTTCTCATTCGAATTGTTGACCAACTTGACATACAGGGATATCTCGGAGAGGTTCACGTCATAGAATCAGCAAAGGCATTTGAAAACATGGAGGACGTCTGAGAGACTGCGGATTAGAACTGCATTTGAAATAACGTGACGTCTCAGAGACATCGAAACCTATGTATCATATGAAATGAATGACGTCTCTAAGACGTCTGTCTACAATGGCCTTTTAAATGAATGATGTCTTAGAGACATTGGGCTACAATGGCATTTGAAATGAAGGTTGTCTCAGAGACATTTTTGCGATTCAATTTCTTCTTAAAAGAAATTGAATCGCAGCAGACATCGTGCTCATTGTCATAAGAAATGAATAACGTTTCTAAGACACAGGCATATGATTTTTCAGTATTTTTACTGAATTCAGTATTTTTCGAGACTCTAAAATACTGAAAACAACAAGTAGATGGGGAATAGCAAGCAAAATTCAACATTTATCAGTTAATTTCATGTGTCTCATTAAAGTTTTGAGCCATATAGAGGCCAAAACCTATGGGTGGAGCTTGCAGTGGTTGTACAATATACTAACAGAGAGCTATATTTGTTCACACAGCCATAAAATTTCAGTATTTTTCATCCTATTTGGGTCACATATCTGAAGACATCAGTCAACAACGGCGTTTGAAATGAATCATTGTCTCAGAATCATCGGAGTCGATGTATCACATGAAATAACTGACGTCTCAGTACTTCAGGATACAACGCCACTTGAAAAGTATGACGTCTCGGAGGCATCAAAGCTCACATAGTTACGCATAAAATGAATGACACCCGCTTTTTATCGTTATATGTTATTAAAGTTATACAAAAGTTATCTTTGCTGCAAGTTATGTTAAAGAGCTATTATCCTTTACTGGGCCGTCTATTTTTTTCAGTAGTGCTACATTGAAATATTTCTCATAGTAATATTGGCACTTAGGGCATTAAATGACATTATTTTTTTCTTAATTACCCTTTCCCTTGCCCTTGGCTTTGGTAACACTGAATACAGACAATGGACTTTTTTCAAAAATTGATAAACTTGTTGGGATTCAGTCCTAAATAGTTACAATAAAAAAAAAAAATATTCCGTGATACATTATTAAACCGTACTTATAATAAATATTTTAAATAAATATCTCCAATACGTTTATTAATATAAATCAAATATTTATGAGAGTGGCTCCAACCATCTTCTAAGTTATTGCTTATATTAATGAGCACTTTTGTACTCGAGCTTGATGTACCAGCTTTTGTATTTGACGTACTAAAGCATTCTCACCGAATGTGATGCTGACGAAACGCCCGTCTCAGAATTTCTGCTCACATCATTGGTGCCGCGTAATTTTACCAACAAGTATGTTGCTAGTTAATTTTTCATTGAGTCATTTATTTGATCATTAGTTTTCTTTTGCACATGATTTGTTGATTACGCTAGGACGGCAGATGGAATATGAAAGATGTCGCTGTTAGTATTACACCATATCAGCAGGAAAGATCACAATATAATTTTTGTTTGTAATGGCTTTTGTAGGAAATCATAAGTTGTAAAAATATTTATATTTAACTTCTTTTTCGTTGCAAAAGCACTAATTAATAAAGAAGTTCGTGTCTTTTTATGGCATATTTTTTTTTGCCACCGCAGCTTATTGGTTCTTATGAATGCTTGTACTCGAAATGTTGTGCTATTATTTTTATGAACATATGAGCGAAGCTTAAATGAGAAACCAAACCCAGCTGATCTAAAAACGTAATAAAATCCCTTTTATCTGCGTTCTGGAAAACCGAGCCAAGGTTAGTTAATTTAAAATTTGATATTATTCAAGTGGCAGCTGTTCAATCGAACAATACTGCGAAGTGACTGAAATAACAAAAACATTTTTGCAATGGCCGGCGTGAGTGTCGCCATTTTCAGGCGTCATTATTCGGAGGATTTGGTAAGAATCCTTTGCGGAGAGTTCGCGCGTGCATTGAAGGCTCTTTCATTTTCCAGATTGGCGAATCAAATATTTCGCGTTTGGCTTGCTCAGTTTAATATGAACATGCCTTTTTTCCCTCCACCTTTTCCTGTGTGTTTTCTGATGTTGAGTGTTTATTTGTTTTAATTTCTATTATCACGAATAAAAAAGTAATTGAGCCGTTTATTTCAAAAACCGGTCAAGCCACAAGCTGTGAAAGTTCGAAAAATCATTTTTACCCCTAATTTAAAATTTTTCGATAAGGATTATAGCATTTTATATAAACTGGAATGAACACATAGATATGTCTTTCAGAAGATATGTTGTAATCCTGGTTAAATAATTTAATATTATGTATAATAGAAAGGTTTTCTTAAAAAGCTTTAGGATTATAGTATAAAAAAATCTGGTATGGACCCCACACTACTTCCTTTCACGTGTAAATTTCTTAGTAGTTGCCTTAAGTGTTTAAAAAAATGCTTGAAGTGATCAAGGTAACAATTCAAATATTTACTCCCCTAATCTGCCACGAAACAATGCAAAAATATTTTACAATGGTTAATTTTCTAAATATTGCTGATTTTAATATCATTCAGTGAATTGTTCGCAAAATATCGCCAATAGCGCCAAGTTAAACCCAAATTCAAAAAATAATTTTTTCGCCAAATTTGTCGCCAACTTAGCGATATGTCGCCCAATTGGCGTCAAACATTTGGCGACCAAAAGCTTGGCGCCATATCGCCAAGTGGTCGCGCCAATTCATATCACTTGAGTCTGCATTGAAATTAACACTGATTTACCCCAAAAAAGGGGTAAAACACCCCCTTGGGAACATTCGAATGCAACCACAAGGGGAGGTGCACAACTAGACCATCATCAGAGCCTACATACCAAGCCAGAAGCTTCTACGGCATATAGTTTTTGAGTTATACGACACACATACGCACACACATCCGCACATACGTACATACAGACGTCATGAGAAAACTCGTCGTAATTAACTCGGGGGTGGTTGAAAAGAATTTTTCGGTTGCTCATATGTTGGTAGGTACAAATGCACGTGCTGACAGGTCGAAAAAACTACTGAACATTCATTCGGGGGTGAGCAAAATCAAAATTTAAACTCAAATTTGAGTGATGTATAAAGTATAGTACAAAGGATTTTATATTTTATATAAAACTGGAATGAACACATAGATATATCTTTCAGAAAAAAGTGTTGTAATCCTTGTTGAATAATTTGATATTATGTATAATAGAAAGGTTTTCTTAAAAAACAATCATGTTTTGCATTTTGACTGCTTTATTAAATAAAGTATTCAATTGTAGTCTAAAAATGAAAGAATCTTTTAGTTTAGTTCTGAGTAGAATACGAATTGAGATCAAAAAGTAATGCCTCCTGTATCATAAAAATTTTATTAATGAACATATTAGAGAAAAAGTTACTACAGATCATAGCTTGAACTTTCATCTATACTAAAATATCATTTAATGAAGTCAACATGAATTTTCACATGTACGCCATCATTAAAGATCCTAACTATCTTTTAAGAATTCACCGTTTTGCTTGCTCAGCCTTGCTGTTACAGCTCTTCAATATCATTCTTGGAAACTGAGTTAGCACAAACTTTGTGTTATCCAGGCCCGTCGTTTCAAGTTTGTCCAGGGGAGGGAGCAAAGGGTGCAAACACAAGGCAATTTCATCGAAAAACAACAAAATCCACGCCCATTTATATGAAAATATGTTGATTTCTCAAAATCAGGGGGAGCCCCACCCTTGGCTTGGAGATAGCTTAGCGCCCATGATTAGTTTCCCCCCCCCCCCCCAAATGACGGGCCTGACGGTAGCCCGTCCACTTTGGGCAGAGCCATAAGAGTGCCATAAGTTTTGAAATTGATATTTCAAGCCCTATATCTGCGGGGTCAAGCACTATCTGTGGAGTATATGTCAAGCACTATCTACTATACAATGACGTATTTAGCTATCAGATTTATTTATTAATCACTGAGAATAAATTTATTCCAATTTTAAGTAAACTGGTCACATATATATTGTTACAAATCTTGTAAATAGTTGTTGTTTTTACTGCCTTGCATCATTTTCATTAGTTTTGGTTTTATCTGACGTCATGTTGCAAAAGTATCTGAAGATATCACCTTTATCACTAGTATACCGGCCCTGTAACACTTTGTAGTTTTTACACTTGCCCTAACTTTGATAAGCATGAAGACATTTTCGCGTGGTTTTTTTTTTCTTTTTATTTCTAGCGTTTTCTTGAATGGAATATGTAATTTATGAATGACCAGAATGCTCCGGATTTTGCTAGAACCTTCTTTCCGTGTATAAATAGCCTTGAACACAGTTTTTAGTTAGTGAGTTGTTTTCAGATTTGATCTGGTGACTCGTTTTCGTTCGCTTGGCGAATGGTTGTTTTGCTTTTGTAATTGCTTAATTACTGTTCACGTTTGATACGTGGTGCTGAGTTACTGCTGAGAGTACAGTGTACTGTTTTGCTACCTAATTGCTGGATGTTTAGCAATTGTTTCCTGCTCATATTGTAAATAGTGTAAATACTTGTAAATAAATTTATAGTTACTTCCTCAAGATTGGAATGCTCATTTGAAGAAAGTTGAAGGTGCTACGGACTCGTTACAATTTTGGCGCCCAACGTGGGGCATCTTCAAGGACTTTCTTGGAATTATCTGTGAACTTGGACTTTTCTTCCTAAGGACTTTTTGACTTCGGAATTTTATGGTGATTACCCGAGCAATGGATGAACAACTGAAAAAACTCCTTGATGCGATCAACGCTGTTAAAATTGACCTCAAGAATGATATGGCGATTATGGCTACTAATCAAGAACAATTAAAGAGTGATTTAACCGCTAGCATAACTTCAAGTCAAGAAGAAATTAAGAATGATTTAGCCGCTAGCATAACTTCAAGTCAAGAAGAAATTAAGAGCGATCTAACGTCAATGAAAAGTTTGGTGGAAACTAAATTTATCAACATGGAAAATAAAGTGGAGACTCTAGAAGATCGAATCATCACAGTAGAAAACCATGTGGAAAAGAAAATTAAAGAACTTGAATCAAAGTTATCAGGATCCTGCAACAACTCAGACAGCGTTGAGAATCGAATCACCACAGTAGAAAACCATGTGGAAAAGAAAATTAAAGAACTTGAATCAAAGTTATCAGCATCCTGCAACAACTCAAGTGACTGTGTAGCTGCAGCGGGAACTTCTCGTCCATCCATCAAACTGGTCACGTTTGACGGGAAGACCTCGTGGAATATTTACAAGAAGCAGTTCCTCATCGTTGCAGAAGCAAACTCCTGGGACTCTTCCACGAAAGCCTGTCAACTTGCAGCCTCGCTGAGAGGGGATGCAGCTGACATACTACAGACCTTCCCAGAGGACAAGATCCGCGACTTCGAAGCCTTATCATCGGCCTTGGAGCTTCGATTTGGCGAAGCATGCCAAAAAGAAATCAGCCAACTCCAGCTGAAATCCCGACTCCAGAGGACTGGAGAGACTTTACAAGTTTTTGCAGCAGACGTTGAGAGGCTTTCCCATCTTGCCTTCTCGAACTGTCCTTCGGATGTTCGCGATAACCTGGCCCTGAACTACTTCATAGATGGAGTGCGAAATCCAGAAGTTCAGACTGCTCTCCGGATGGCGGACATTAAGGATCTTAAATCCGGTCTGGTCTGCGCAATGAAGTTCGAGGCTGCACAGCAAATGTCCCGCAAGGATCGCCATTCGACCAGGGGCGTGGAAGTGAGTGCCCAAGAGTCGAACTCAACTCGTTTCTCGGAAATTGAGCGACAAATCAAAGAGATGTCGGGGACCCTGAAGAAGATTACGGCTCACAAAGACCAAAGTAGACAACCACTGAAGTGCTGGAAATGTGGCGGTGAGGGCCACGTACGAAGGAATTGCGAAGCTCGCCAAGAAAAAAAGACGTCTCCCAAAGTTTTCCAGATTTCCCCAAGAAGTGGCGGCTGCAACGGACTCTTCATTTACGCATATGTGAATGGGTTTCCCTGCGAAATGATTGTGGACACAGGAGCCAACGTTACCATCATTAGGACTGATGTGGCTCATCAATTTGGACTCAAGATCTTATGGACGCCGCCCTGCGTTACTCTTCAAACTGTGACAGGTGACAAAATCGAGATTGAAGGAAAAGTGAACTTAGAAATAATGTTCGGAAGCGCCACTTACCATCACACGGCATTCGTCGCTGACATTACAGATCCCTTCATTCTCGGACTGGACTTTTTGAGAAAATTTGATTTTTCTATCGACTTTAAAAATAATGAGCTGCACTCGACGAGGGAAGACATAGCAATTTTCAATGCTGAAAATAACTTAAAATCCGCTCATCAAATAATAGCCCAAACAGATTTATTGATTCCCCCAAGATCAGAAATACTAATACCTGGCTCCATCAATGAAAACAACAGCTTTAAATTCGGCCTGATTGAATATCCTAACCAGAGTAATAGCCCAAAAGGAGTACTAGTGGCATCTACACTTGTGGACCTTTCAAGGAATGCAGTTCCTGTGAGAGTCGCCAATGTAAGTGAAAGACCTAGGAATATCAAGAAAGGAGAAGTGTTGGCAACTTGTACTCCCGTAAACTGCATCATCAGAAGAATTGATTCCTCCGAGACTGTGTCTTCCGAATCCTTGACTTCGAAATTAATTGGGAGTGCAGCATTATCGAAGGATCAAAGATACGCTGCGGAAAAATTGGTGGACGACTTCAAGCAGGTGTTTTCATCTACACCCATAATAGGTAATTGTCCCTCTCCGAGCTCTGGCTCCGGAAAAAAGTGCCTCTCGTGAGCAATAAAGGCGAAAGATTGAGGTGGAAAGAGAGGAAAAATCTTATTTTTTAAAGAAAATAGATTAAAATTTTCACATTTTTCGGAAAATTCGGCGCATAAGTAAAATAATGTTACAAATCTTGTAAATAGTTGTTGTTTTTCCTGCTTTGCATCATTTTTACTAGTTTTGGTTTTATCTGGCGACATGTTGCAAAAGTATCTGAAGATATCACTTCTGCCATTTGCATACCGACCCTGTAACACTTTGTGGTTTTTACACTTGCCCTACATTTAATAAGCAAAAGCATGAAGACATTTTCGCGTGGTTTTCTTTTCATCACTAGAATTTCTGAATGGATTGTTTAAGTTGTGAATGAATTGGAACACTCCGGATTTTGCTAGAACGTTGTAGGGGTTTCCTTGAGAGTATAAATAGCTGGCCTTGAACACAGTCAGTTTAGTTCTTTTCAGATTTTGATTTCTGGAGACTCGTTTTCATTCGCTCGGGCGGATGGTTGTTTTGCTTCTGTAATTGCTTAATTACTGTTCACGTTAGATACGTGGTGCTGAGTTACTGTTGAGAGTACAGTGTACTGTTTGCTACCTAATTGCTGGATGTTTAGCAATTGTTTCCTGCTCATATTGTAAATAGTGTAAATACTTGTAAATAAATTTATAGTTACTTCCTCAAGATTGGAATGCTCATTTGAAGAAAGTTGAAGGTGCTACGGACTCGTTACAATATATTTTTTCGTCGTGTCTATGACTTAGCCGAACCAAATAACTCCATGGATCCTTATAACTGCTTTTGCGATTTGTTGGATGTTATCGTCATGAAGATCTATAAGTGACGGCAATACACCAATTTCTCCCAGGTTCGCACTTATTGCTGGACATTCAAAGGTATGACAAGGTGTAAAGCTTTGTATCTTGGCAATTACAACAGTTTCTATAAACCCTTCTACCCTCTCGATCAATCTTCATGCCCCTGTGATGGCAGGTTCTCAGCCTGGTTATAGTTTTTGATATTGATCGACTTGTATTTATTTCACAAAGCTGGTGTTTCACTTGGATTGATTTACCTCTAAGTTTAGATTTAGCTATTGAGTTTGCATCTTGAACATAGACACTGTTGTTGTTAGTATTAAGGTCTCTTGATTCCTTAGCCAATTTATCAGCCTATTCGTTGCCTACTAATCTGACGTAATAAATTTGCTATTACAAAAATAGTTCTTATGCATTGTTGGTTATTTCATTTATTTATTTATTTATTTTATCTTTCGAAAACCAGTTTTCCCTATGTTAAATAAAGCTTTCCCATAGCTTCTAGGAAGAATGAATAAGTTACTCGTTTTTAAATCCTTTTAAAATTAAAAACATACGAATCCGTCTAGTAGTCTATTAGCTTTTGTTCGGTTGCGAATCTTTTCCTCTTATAAGTCAAATTCTCGTTATTGTAATGAAACTTAACTTATGCAGTCAATATTTTGTGAATTTCGTACTTTAGATAAGTAGTTTAGATAAATTTTATTTGATATTTATGCATTGTATTGTCTATCGCTTCAACCATTTTGTAAAATGGTCCCCTCTGCTTCTATTTAACTTTTCAAAAACATCGCCACAAAAATCAAATTTAACATCCCCACAAAAATCAAACTATTAAAGTTTTATTGCTTCGTAAAATCTCCATCTTCTTCCAACGACGAAGTTTGAATAAAAGATATTTGGAAATGGAGGTCTTCACAACGACAATAATTCGCAGAAACAATAGAATGTTGTCCCAATTCAACTTTTATCTAAAGTGGAGTCGTGATGAGATTACATATGCAACAACTTTTTCAACATATCTATATTTTTTTTAATTTTCTGATAAATGTGGACAATAAAATAATAAATTCATAGAACCAAATGAAAAAATAGATTGTCTTTATTACATTTGATTCTTTCCTACTGGATGGAAGATATTAATGAATGAATACGGGTTGCGTTTGTTCATGATTGTTAAAAAGTTTTAACTACAAGCAGTAGTGCAACTTTTCCGGGGTTACCCGGAATTCCGGGTTATTTTAACCGGCAAAATCCGGAATTCAAATGAAAAACTTAAAAAACGTGCCCATTATTTTGTTAACTGATGTAGAAAATTGCAAATATTAAAGGTGCAAGCTAAAGTTTTTTAAATTAAAGCATTAAATGTATAATTAGTTTTACTAAACTTTAAGGAAAAAAAGTATGCGGATGTTAAAAATATGGATTGTTTTTTTCGATTAATATTGGCGATAATTTTTTATCAAACAAATTAGTATCAAACCGATTTTTTTGCGCGATATCAGTAATTAACATGAAAATCAAATTTCCGAAAGCTCTAGTAGAACTTGTCAACTACTCAAACTATGACCGTCTTTATGGGGTGAATTTTACGGTTCAAACCCCCTCCGAATATTTAAAAAACTTTTCCAAACTATGCTTTTTATTATCCTTTGGTTTTTGAATAATTTATTGTTTCTGATTTATTTTTATTTAATCTTCATTTTTTTCCCATTCCACGTAGAAATGAAATTATTAGTATCATCGCAATTCAGTGCTCTGTATACAGTATCTATTTGCATTGTAGTTATTGCAAAAGTCATTTATCACATAACAGTACAGCATTTTCGTTCAGTTTTTAAATGCCCGAAGCTAACAAATACATCAAAATTCATGAAATTTGAAGGTGCCAAACTTACAAATGCGCAATATGGGTACACGCATCCATTTTTACTTCCTTTTACGTAGTAAAGGAAGTATTGTGATCGCGAAAAAAAAATCACTCAAATTTGAGTCTAAATTTTGATTTTGCTCACCCCCGAATGAATGTTCAGTAGTTTTTTTGACCTGTCAGCACGTGCACATGTACCTACCAACATATAAGCAGCCGAAAAATCATTTTCAACCACCCCCGAGTTAATTACGACGAGTTTTCTCGTGACGTCTGTATGTACGTGTGTGCGTATGTATGTGGGTCGCATAACTCAAAAACTATATGCCGTAGAAGCTTCTAGCTTGGTATGTAGGCTCTGAGGATGGTCTAGTTGTGCACCTCCCCTTGTGGTTGCATTTGAATGTTCCCAAGGGGGTGTTTTACCCCTTTTTTGGGGTAAATCAGTGTTAATTTCAATGCAGACTCAAGTGATATGAATTGGCACGACCACTTGGCGATATATCGCCAAGCTTTTGGTCGCCAAGTGTTTGACGCCAACTTGGCGATATATCGCCAAGTTGGCGACAAATTTGGCGGAAAAAAATATTTTTTGAATTTGGGTTCAATTTGGCGCTATTGGCGATATTTTGCGAAAAATCCACTGAATGATGTTAAAATCGGCGATATTTAGAAAATGAATCATTGTAAAACATTTGTTTTGCATTGTTTCGTGGCAAACTATGGGTGTAAATGTTCGAATTGCTATCTTGCTCACTCCTAGCACTATTTTAACACTAAGGCATCTACAAAGAAATTTACACGTAAAAGGAAGTAGTGTGGGACCCATACCAGATTTTTTACTTCCTTTTACGTAGTAAAGGAAGTATTGTGATCGCGAAAAAAAAATCACTCAAATTTGAGTCTAAATTTTGATTTTGCTCACCCCCGAATGAATGATCAGTAGTTTTTTTCAACCTGTCAGCACGTGCATATGTACCTACCAACATATAAGCAACCGAAAAATTCTTTTCAACCACCCCCGAGTTAATTACGACGAGTTTTCTCGTGACGTCTGTATATACGTATGTGCGGATGTATGTGCGTATGTGTGTCGCATAACTCAAAAACTATATGCCGTGGAAGCTTCTGGCTTGGTATGTAGGCTCTGAGGATGGTCTAGCTGTGCACCTCCCCTTGTGGTTGCATTCGAATGTTCCCAAAGGGGTGTTTTACCCATTTATTGGAGTAAATCAGTGTTAATTTCAATGCAGACTCAAGTGATATGAATTGGCGCGACCACTTAGCGATATGTCGCCAAGTTTTTGGTCGCCAAGTGTTTTACGCCAACTTGGCGACATATCGCCAAGTTGGCGACAAATTTGGCGAAGAAATTATATTTTGAATTCGTGTTCAACTTGGCGCTATTGGCGATATTTTGCGAAAAATTCACTGAATGATATTAAAATCAGCAATATTTAGAAAATTAACCATTGTAAAATATTTTTTGCATTGTTTCGTGGCAGATTAGGGGAGTAAATATTTGAATTGTTACCTTGATCACTCCAAGCACTTTTTTTAACACTTAAGGCAGCTACTAAGAAATTTACACGTAAAAGGAAGTAGTGTGGGGTCCGTACCAGATTTTTTTCTTTAGTTATTGAAAAAATATCGAATATTTAAGGAGTCAGAGTTTTTTAAAGCAGCACCATGACAGTCAAGTTAATTATTGTAACAAAAATCACATATGAATGAAATCAAATTTTGCTGGTCATATAGATTTCATGAGACATGTGTTGGTAAAACCCCGCCCGAAACGAAATTCTGGTTGCGGCCCTGACTGTTTTCTTTTTCTGTAAAGGCTTTTGATTTCCTCTCACCAGAAAAATACACTAGCGTTTTCCTGCAATTTTCTTCCTTTGCTTTTTCTAACCTTTTTACTTATACAAAAATAAAATTGATTGTTCATGCAGTTCCTTCTTACTTTGTTTCCAACTAACTTTCAGCTGCCCTTCAATCTGTGACGAGATCTGTTCATTCTTTTATGTAGTGACCTTACATTTTATTCAAAACTTACTTTTAGTAGTTGTTTCATTTCCGGACTGCAGTTGATGTTTCATTTGCATAGGCACTGCATGGTTCATTCAGAACTTTCAGTCTTTTCATTTCTTGACTACGTTTGATCATTCATTCTTGTAGTGACCTTATATTTTATTCAAAACTAACTTATTACCCGGCTTTGCCCGGGTGCTTTATTAATACACAACATAACTAATTATAAGTGTTTTTAACTTATTTCATGCTAAAACGAAATAGGCGAGCCTTAAATTGATAATTCATTGCTAATCGTAATCTTTGTTGGAAAATACTGATATTTAAATGTGTTAAATTTTATCAATTTGTATGCTTAAAGGCTTATCTCTATTATTCTATATATTCAAAATTGAAAGAAAATGGCCATTTTGAGACAAAAAATTTGAATTTTGAGCTTTTTGGATTTTTTTTAAATTTCAAAAACCCGCCTATGTGAATTCTAGTGCATCAAGGAACCTCTGTGCCAAGTTTGATGAAAATCCAACAAAAACTGTGGATTTGTATAAGGAACAAACACACACACACACACACCCACACACACACACACATATATATATATATATATATATATATATATATATATATATATATATATATATATATATATATATATATATATATATATATACATGTTTATTAAAAAAATGAACATTTTTTTAGTCCTTTCATTTTCGGATTACAGTTGTTCTTTCAACCACATACGCATCTCATGTTTCATGCAGAGCTTTTATTTCTTATTCGATCATTCTATTAAGTAATAGACTGCAGGTAATATATCAACTATTAACCAATTTTGTATTCTGTCGAAAAACCATTTTTTAGTCTTCATTTTCTCCCCGTTTTCGTCTTTCCCCCCTCCTCTATGCTTTTTTTCTCTCTGTTTTTTTAATGTCGAAAATTTGTTATAATTTTTCAACTCTACGTGACCTTTCATTTGTATATTAAACTCATATTTTATTCAAAGGTACACCGCAAAAAATGAATGTTTTTACAGTATAATACAGCTAATTTTACAAATATAAACTATACAATTGAGAACTTTACAGTAATAAACTGTAAAGTTGTTAATTTTACAGTAATAAACTGCAAAATTTCTAGTTTAACAGTTTATTACCGTGCATTTTACAGTTTTAAACTGGAACCTCTGCTGCCAATAGTATACTGTTGTTTTTACAGTATAATACAGCTACATTTTACGGCAATAAACTGTAAAATTGCTAAGTTTACAGTAAGAAACTAAAACTGCTAGTTTTAGTTTATTTCTGTGCATTTTACAGTTTAAAAGTGGAGCCTCGGCTGCCAGTATTATACTGTAAAAACAACAGTTTATTTTTTGCTGTGTACATTAAACGGTTAAATGGCGAGAAAAATGGTTTATTAGATTTTTATATATGCCTACATGAGACGCAAAGCCATAATTATTTTCCATAACTAGATAAAAGCTTAGCTCCGGCAATATTTGGATATTTAATAACTTCACAGAAAACTGTCAGTTTACGAGTTAGTCTCTTAGAAACTGGGTTTCCACGAATATCAACGGTTCATTTTTTGCAATGTCTCCTGTAAGCCCTTATTTTTTTTTTTTTTACTTCCTTTTACGTATTAAAGGAAGTATTGTGATCACGAAAAAAAATTGACTCAAATTTCGGTCTAAGTTTTAACTTTGCTCACCCCCGAATGAATGTCGCGTAGTTTTTTCGACCTATCAGCACGTGCATATGTACCTAACATTATACAAACAGCCGAAAAATCAATTTCGACCACCCCCGAGTTAATTACGACGAGTTTTCTCGTGACGTCTGTATGTACGTATGTGCGTATGTGTGTCGCATAACTCAAAAACTATATGCCGTAGAAGCTTCTAGCTTGGTATGTAGGCTCTGAGGATGGTCTAGTTGTGCACCTCCCCTTGTGGTTGCATTCGAATGTTCCCAAGGGGGTGTTTTACCCCTTTTTTGGGGTAAATCAGTGTTAATTTCAATGCAGACTCGAGTGATATGAATTAGCGCGACCACTTGGCGATATGTCGCCAAGGTTTTGGTCGCCAAGTGTTTTACGCCAACTTGGCGACATATCACCAAGTTGGCGACAAATTTGGCGAAAAAATTATTTTTTGAATTTGGGTTCAACTTGGCGCTATTGGCGATATTTTGCGAAAAATTCACTGAATGATATTAAAATCAGCAATATTTAGAAAATTAACCATTGTAAAATATTTTTTTGCATTGTTTCGTGGCAGATTAGGGGAGTAAATATTTGAATTGTTACCTTGCTCCCTCCAAGCACTTTTTTTAACACTTAAGGCAACTACTAAGAAATTTACACGTAAAAGGAAGTAGTGTGGGGTCCATACCAGATTTTTTTTTAAATTGGTTAATTACCTATTTTTTGCAGTTGCCTCATATTCTATTCATAATTAATGTTTTAAATCCCTTCATTTTCTAACCACCTCCTTCAACTTTTCTTGTTGTATTTCTTTGTTTATTTTATTTTGAGGAAATATGTGCTCAGATCTCGTAAATAGTTTTTTTACTCTAAATTTTATATTGATGCATGAATAATCTCTTTTAGTTGTTAAATTACATTAAAACTTTTGATAAACATCAGTATGATTCTGAATTATGACAAACAATTTAGATTTTAATCTTTCGCAAACATTTTACAATGTTGAATTAAAACCGCATTTTACAGTGCTTATGATGTTTTTATGGAAATAAGCAATTTGCAATGTTAAATGATACGTTTTCTGTGCTCTGAGACTTAAATATCCGTGAGAGCAAGCATACATAATGCGCTTTAAATAAATCTTTTAACTGATTAGTTGAATTGTAATAAGACTTACAAGCCTAAGTAGAGAAACGTCCACACAAAAAATAACTTTATAAAGCTTAACTTAAGCAGTAATCATTGCTGTATAATTTTCAAGTTTGTTCTAGAGGAAATTAAACAAATTAAGGAGAAAATATGCTTTCAAAAACTCATAATAGTTATGTAGATGCTACTGTTATTATATTTCTATTATTATTAACCCATTAATGCCTGACATTTATTTTCCAAAGATATTCTTTACACTGGTTACAAACAGTGTTTAAGTGACAGGAAAAATAGTAAAAAAAATATTATGTAAAAAAAAAATTATTAAGGAAAGAAAAACCGTCCTTTGAAAGTTACGATATATTCCAGAGGGTACATACTTTTTTTGCTAATTTTTTTTTCTGCCTACGATATTTTATTTTAAAAGAAGAAATAAAATCAGCAATTAACATAAACTGGGAAGCGGGGAATAACTTTGAAAACTTAGCTTTTTTCCTTGAGATTGTGAACGATGTCATTTTTGATAAAGATCATATTAAAACCGCTACAAAACACACTTTACAATGGTTATTTGCTGCAATCTGCTTATAACGAATTGAAACAATACCAAGGTACGAATTCGTTGGTTTTATAGTAATAAACTATAAAATTGCTAGTTTTACACTAAAAAACTGTAAAAGTGTTGCTTTACAGTAGTAAATTGTAAAATTTCTTATTTTATTTATTACTGTGCATTTTACAGTTTTAAACTGGAACCTCTGCTGCCGGTATTATACTGTAAAAACAACTATTTATTTTTTGCAGTATATATTAATCCTTTCGAGTCGTAGTAATTTCTATTTACACTTTGCAGACGAAAGAACGTTGACTTTTTTCTCCGAAGGCAATTTATTTGGATAACTAATGAGAAATAGCTGTTTACATTGGACGCCGTGTCTGAATGCTGTAACCTTCAGCATGCATGTAATCATGTATTTTTCTGATAAGTTTTTTTTTTTTTTTTTTGTAAAACATCGAAACCAAAATGTCGATTTTGCAAAAACATCGATCCCAATACATAGACAGTAAAAACATCAATGTTTTGAAAACATCGACATCGATGCTACATCGTTAAAAGGACGTCAACGAAAGAAATGAGAAATTGAATTTCAAAACGCTTTTCGTTTCAAAACGTTAAATAAATAACAAATGTCATCTTCTGTCGTGGTTATTACTGTAGATAATTTACCTCCCAAGACGCTGAATATTTTTTTTTATTGACGTATAAACATAATATTGGCTGTTGGCGGTCCCATTAGGTTTAATATAGTCTCATGAAATTGGAAAAGCATTGTAAAATTAGATTACTTTTCATTTTCTTATTTATTTCATTCAAAACTGCATAGGGATAAGAAAAAAACTTCATCTGCGTCTTCAATAGGAAGCCAACTAACTCATGACTTTGAAATTATAAAGTTCTTCTAAATGAGCGTATTATCTCGTTTGCTTCGAAAATGGCTTCCCCGTTGCACTCATGCTGATGATATAAACTTTGGGTAATTACGCGAATTAATTTTCTACTTCAGTAAATATTGTATTTAGGAAAATGAGAGTTAAATTGCATGCGACGATAAACCTTTCTGGACTGGGCATAGTAAATTAATATGAATTGTGTCTTCCAAAGTTTCTTTTTCGAATTAAAAAATAAAAAAATTGTACCTCTAAACCATATATAAACTACCTGCTGATCACCGAACGTTTGTGACTCTGTCATAGCTTGGTTAAATTCTTCGAAAAGGAGCTTATAATTGAACTGATTATTTCAGAAATCAGTTTGGTGCCAAGTTAAAATATTTCTAAAAAGCAATCCTTGTCAAAAAAAATTTATATGATGCTAAAAAGCATCTTATTAAAATTTTTTGATAAGGATTACGATATTTTAAACTGAATAGTTTACACATTTAAGTATATTTCTTTCAGAAAAAAGCGTTATAATCAATATTAAGCAATTTAATAAATAATTTAAATGGCTTCTTAAAATGAAAATTTTTACTTTTTAACTGATTTCTGAACTAAACATTGTATTGTAGCAGGATAGAATAACCAATCTTCAGGTAGAGATAGAGTCGATATTTCGTTTATGTATTTGATGCAAGAATACGCAACTAAAATACAGCAGAGTCTCTATAACTGGAAGCCTTATAACTCGAAAATTCCTTTATCTCGAAGTCTTGATTGGGTGCCAAACTCTTGAGAAGGCGAACTTCGATTTAACGGCACCGATTTAACGTTTTCTATAATTTAACGATATATTTCACGTGTCCGAATTTGTATGCCTTGAATTTAATGTTAAAGCGTCATCAAAATTTAACTCTAGTTTTCCTCAATTTAGCGATGATATTGGGGCATGACCAAATTATCACTCGTCAGAAATATTCTAGTTTAGGTTTTTTTAAAAACCTTTTTTCCAACTGTTTTATAAGAGAAAGCATTAAACCTCGTGTCCCTACCGGTTTGGGGTCAAAATGTCGCGGCCGAAATGTCGCGGGCCAAAATGTCGCCGAGCCAAAATGTCGCGGGCTAAAATGTCGCGGGCAAAAATGTCGCCGGTCCAAAATGTCGCCGGTCCAAAATGTCGCGGGCTAAAATGTCGCGGGCCAAAATGTCGCCGGTCCAAAATGTCGCCGAGTCAAAATGTCGCGGGCTAAAATGTCGCGGGCCAAAATGTCGCCGGTCCAAAATGTCGCCGAGTCAAAATGTCGCGGGCTAAAATGTCGCGGGCCAAAATGTCGCCGGTCCAAAATGTCGCCGAGCCAAAATGTCGCGGGCTAAAATGTCGCGGGCCAAAATGTCGTCGGTCCAAAATGTCGCCTGCCCAAAATGTCGCGGGCCAAAATGTCGCGTGGTCAAAATGTCGCCTGCCCAAAATGTCGCGGGCCAAAATGTCGCGTGGTCAAAATGTCGCCGGTCAAAAATGTCGCCGGTCAAAAATGTCGCCGGTCGAAAATGTTGCCGGTCCAAAATGTCGCCGGTCCAGAATGTCGCCGGTCAAAAATGTCGCCGGTCCAGAATGTCGCCGGTCAAAAATGTCGCCGGTCCAAAATAACGCCGGTCCAAAATATATCCGTTTCAAATTGACGTAAGTGTATAGTACAGATTGAATGTTTCCAGTAATTCACAAATTCAATGCAGCTTAATTATGTAGCTCAATTTTACTAATAAGCTTGTCACGATATGATAAATACACCTGTTCAGTAACTTTTTTTGAACGTAGCAGTTTAGAAAATTAGCTTAAGTTATTAACAAAAATGTAACTAAATTGATTTCTTCTAAAGCTTAAATTATTTCAGTACCAAAATAATGCCATAGTTTTTTCAGGGCTGTACTTAGGGCCCAGGGCCGCTAAATTTCTTCCTTTTTACTTCTTTTTACGTAGTAAAGGAAGTACGAAAAAAATTTCACTCAAATTTCAGTCTAAATTTTGACTTTGCTCACCCCTGAATGAATGTCGCGTAGTTTTTTCGACCTGTCAGCACGTGCATATGTACCTAACAACATACAAACAGCCGAAAAATCAATTTCGACCACCTCCGAGTAAATTACGACGAGTTTTCTCGTGACGTCTGTATGTACGTATGTGCGGATGTATGTGCGTATGTGGCTCGCATAACTCAAAAACTATATGCCGTAGAAACTTCTAGCTTGGTATGTAGGCTCTGAGGGGGATCTAGTTGTGCACCTCCCCTTGAGATTGCATTCGAATGTTCCCAAAGGGGTCTTTTACCCCTTTTTTGGGACAAATCAATGTTAATTTCAATACAGACTCAAGTGATATGAATTGGCGCCACCACTTGGCGACATGTCGCCAAGCTTTTGGTCGCCGTGTTTGACGCCAACTTGGCGACATATCGCCAAATTGGCGACAAATTTGGCGAAAAAATTATTTTTTGAATTTGGGTTCAACTTGGCGCTATTGGCGATATTTTGCGAAAAATTCACTAAATGATATTAAAATCAGCAATATTTAGAAAAATAACCATTGTAAAATATTTTTTGCATTGTTTCGTGGTAGATTAGGGGAGTAAATATTTGAATGCTCATCTTGCTCACTCCAAGCACTTTTTTTAACACTTAAGGCAACTACTAAGAAATTTACACGTAAAAGGAAGTAGTGTGGGGTCCATACCAGATTTTTTAATACGCTTTTACTAGTTTCACAAGTAGGTTTTTTTGTTTGTTCGTTTGTATGTATGTAACTCTGAGTCAAAAATAAAATTCACGTTCTTTACAAACGTATAAAAGTAATATGTTTAATACCATTATTATTTCTAAAGGCTAAACTATATTGCATGTTGATGTATAATAAGTGCATTTGACATTAGTTCTGACTTGGGCATCGATCGTCCACAAAATGCATATTATAAGTGCATGTAAACTTAGCGGATATTCAACAGTTTTCAAAATCTTCTTTTGAATTTGATTTACTCTAAAAGCGTATTTTTTAGTTTTTTTAAACTATATTAAGGATTATTTCTTTTTTTTTCACACAAAGAAATTAAACAAATAAATTTGCTGTAAAGGCATTTTTTTTTTTTTTTCAAAAACGGAATACCGTTTAATCACCGCGTAGCCGGCAATTTTCTTATAGAACATTTTCTTTAAGAGTTGTTTGGGGACGTTTGAAATCAAATTAGTTCATGGAATTATTGCTTTCTTTGTAACAACTGAGTGGTGGAAGGGGAGGTGAAATGTCAAGAGAAAAAATGGTACTATATTCAACTCCACATTTAAATACTGATAGTAACGAAGGTACAGAACCATGTCTGAGCTGATTAACGTCAGAAATGAATAAGCATCTCTCCCTTTAAGACCATTCTACAAACAAAATTTTGTCTGAATACTTGCATTACTTCTTGATATACATCACTCACAAACAATGAAAAATAAAAAGTTCAATTGCTCTGCTTCCTCGATGATGTGGCGTATCTTCTAAATGCTTCCTATGGGCCAATTTTTATTTTATTTCGTCTGAACCTTCTTCAGACATTAATCACGCTATGCTGAAAACGTTCCATTACATTCTTGCATGTAAAAACTTGGAAGAACTAGCGGCAAAAACCAATCAGCACTGAATCACATATTGGTTGGTACATGTATGTACCAAATTTCATTCTAATTCACGCACTAAGTTTTGTGGTAGAGTCGCCCCCAAAAAATGGGTCACGCAGATACACACTTACACATTTTCCCTTAAAAAAAATAAACGATAAAATTGAATTCCTCACACGTCAGAAAGTGTAAATTCTTCCAAATTGACAATTTTTCACTGAGCCAATACTTTCTTTTACACATTTTATGAAGAAGAAAATAAAAAGACCTCTATTATTTAAATAATATAGACTTGCTTTCGATCATGTAAGAAATTTTAACAGAAACCAAGTTTCAAACATTGTATATCTGTCTTATTCATTTCACTGTTCTTCAACTTCTTTTTTAACACACAAATTTTCCTTTCGATATCAATTAAACTTGGCTTGGGCTGCTAATCTATTCGTTTTTAAGTTGGTAGATAGCGAGTTACGGTGAAATAAGCTATTGTAAATAAATAACGTACGCTTGTTTGAAAACTATTTGTTTCTTGGAAAGCGCTCGAAACAGTTACAAGCCGAAAGGGTAAATTTTTTTTAGTATTTTCAAAAATTTTAGTCCATACTATCGTTAACGCACACGTTCATCAACAGCAATTAGCAATTTTTTGCTAATTCGGTGTAAAAAAGCCTTTTCATATATTTTAATTTTTGATACTAACTGTATCAATATCGGACCTTCTACATTTTTGTCTGACGACATTTGAACTGGCGACATTTTGGCCCGCGACATTTTGGACCGGCGACATTTTTGACCTGCGACATTTTGGACCGGCGACATTTTTGACCATCGACATTTTGGACCGGCGACATTTTAGACCGGCGACATTTTTGATCGGCGACATTTTTGACCGGCGACATTTTCGACCGGCGACATTTTGGCCCGGCGACATTTTGACCACGCGACATTTTGGGCAGGCGACATTTTGGACCGACGACATTTTAGCCCGCGACATTTTGGCTCGGCGACATTTTGGACCGGCGACATTTTGGCCCGCGACATTTTAGCCCGCGACATTTTGGCTCGGCGACATTTTGGACCGGCGACATTTTGGCCCGCGACATTTTAGCCCGCGACATTTTGGCTCGGCGACATTTTGGACCGGCGACATTTTGGCCCGCGACATTTTAGCCCGCGACATTTTGACTCGGCGACATTTTGGACCGGCGACATTTTGGCCCGCGACATTTTAGCCCGCGACATTTTGGCTCGGCGACATTTTGGACCGGCGACATTTTTGCCCGCGACATTTTAGCCCGCGACATTTTGGCTCGGCGACATTTTGGCCGCGACATTTTGGCCCGCGACATTTCGGCCGCGACATTTTGGGCGTATACCGTCCCTACTATTGATTGCCGAATCTTTTCCAAAAGTCTTATAATATTCCAAACAAACTTTTTTGCGCCTTGAAAGGACAGTTGGATGAAATTCGAGAAAAACGACACAAACGTAAATTAATTATTTTTTTAAGCAATATAAATCAGTTCGCTAAAAGAAAGTATACTTGTATAAGTACTCATTTAATTATCAGTAGTTAAATAAGTTTAACGAAATGTAAGCTTTCTCGATTGAACGATATCTTTGATTTAACATTAGTTGTTTAGTTCTTAGGCAATCGTTAAATCGAGGTTATACTGTACTTCATTTTATCCTGAGTCCTAAGCACTGTCCGTACTCAGTTCGGATGTTTTCATTCAATACTTTATTTTACTTTTATTTCTATTGGACTAATCGATTTATTTTTTACCAACTGGTAACTTAGAAAAAGCTTTAAAAACTTCTGTTCTGCTTACGCTTGTCACTAAAGCTCTATAAAAGTAAGATTGATGTAATGTATCATCGTCATTTTATTGTTCTCAAAGCATACGTGATTCAGTATTGTGATAGGGATTACAAGTTTGAAATTCCTTTGGTTTAATTGAAGCTACCCCCCTCCCTCCCCACTCTTTTTATCTCCATTCTTTCTTTTATTTTCCTTCTTTCTCTCTCCGTCTCTCTGGATCAGCAAGGAAGAAATAGCGGTTCGTTACTTTCCTGCAATATGATGCACGTTGCTAGAAAAACTAATTTACAGGTATGAATCGCGTTCCGAAAAATGAAAATTCCAAACGGAGATTTTGTTTATATAAAAGCAAGGAAGAAAAAGCAGTTTGTTGTTTTCCTGCAATATGATGCACGTTGCTAGAAAAACTAATTTACAGGTATGAATCGCGTTCCGAAAAATGAAAATTCCAAACGGAGATTTTGTTTATATAAAAGCAAGGAAGAAAAGGCGGTTCGTTACTTTCCTGCAATATGATGCCCGTTGCTAGAAAAACTAATTTACAGGCATGAATCAAGAAGGTTTATCTGTACTAAAAACATTCTCTTAAATTGTAATATCATAAGTGAGGAAAACATTTATTAACTTAAAGTCGTAATAAATGAGATCATACTTTTCGTGTCCTATAGTTTTAGTTGTACATTCTTTTATATTTTTAGTACAAATTAAAAATTGGTGCGATTGCACTTTTCTAAAGTTACGATTTGAAAAGTAAAATGTATATTTTTTTTTTTACTCTTAGTTGTGAAGTTATGGAAATATCGATTTCTAATTAAGAAATATATGAAGATTCTGAATAATTTGAAATGAAATTGAATCAGACGTTCCAACTGCAGCACTGATGTACCTCAACTATTTTGGTATTCGAGCTAGAATTAAATTTTTCACATCTAAAGAAAGCTCTCTCTCTCTCTCTACTTGGCATCTTATTTTACTTGGTACAAGTTATTGGTGTGATTTTTTTTCTACTCCACGATGAATTCGAACGATCTGAATGTCGTTTACAATTGAACAATAAACGATTTACATTACTTCCTCGGACGGCGGTAACGAATTTTACGCCAAATGCCATGCTGTGAAAAATGAATGTCATTTTTCAGTATAATAGAGCTAATTTTATAATAATAAACTGTAAAAATTGCTAATTTTACTGTAATACACTGTAAAATTGCTAATTTTACAGTTAATTTCGTGCTTTTTACAGTTTTTACTTTAACCTCTGCTGCCAGTATTATACTGTTGTTTTTACAATATAATACAGCTAAATTTTACAGCAATAAACTGTAAAATTGCTAACTTTACAGTAAGAAACTGTAAAATTGCTAGTTTTACAGTTTATTACTGTGCATTTACAGTTTTAAATTGGAACCTCGGCTTCCAATATTATACTGTAAATGTAATAGTTCATTTTACTTTCTTCTATATCTAATATATAGAAGAAAGTATTGGATTCGTGAAAATTTTCGAATGCCGAATTTTGACGGATTTGCACGTTTTGAGGTGCGCTGAGTCCATTTCGACCATTTTTGGAAAATGTCTGTCTGTGTGTCTGTCTGTCTGATTGTGTGTGAGTCTGTATGTGTGTGACCAGCTTTTGTGGCCGCGCTAGAGAAAAAACTACTGCATGAAATCGAACAAAAATTTTTGCACATATGTACCACCATGTGAATTGGTGCACCTGACTTTTTTTTAGCGAATTCCTCCAAGGGAGGTGGAGCAATCGCACGTGTTCTGCGTGGGGGTGATTGCTCTATCTCAGGAAGTAACCGGCGGAATCAAACGAAAATTGGTCCATAGGTAGACCCTACTGAGTACAGGTGCTGATTTAATTTGCGTGTCAATATCTCGAAGGGGATGGAGCAATCGCACGTGTTCTGCGCGGGGGTGATTTTTATATCTCAGGAAGTAACCGGTAGAATCAAACGAAAATTGGTCCATAGGTAGACCCTATTGAGTACAAGTGCTGATTCAATTTGTGTGTCAATATCTTAAAGGGTTCTGGAGCAATCAAAAGTGCTTATTTTGTCATTGCGCCTACTGTATCTCGAGAAATATTGCTGTGATTTGAATGAAATTTGGAATAACACTAACCCAATATGGAAGCAAGCATCCATTAAATTTTGGCGCCAATCGCCGCAGGGGGAGGGTGGGGTGATTTTTGCGCTTAGTCAACAATGCGAAAAATTAATTCATTAAAAAATCGCTTTCACGCTATTTAATTATCAAAACATCTGAAAACTTTCAATGATTTGAAAATTTTAACTGTTGCCAATTTCTTTTGACTAACAAATAAAATGTTTGCAATTTATCTAAACAAGGCTTTTGCAATTATTTCAGATTTCGTTCATTGATTCTGCATTTGCAGGGTTATTACGATAATTGGGAAATTGGAGCTGTCTCCAATTATTCGGGCGAGTACGTATTTTATTTTGTAACCGGAAGTCATAAGATAGATACAGATGAAAGTTTCGTGACTACCACGACAGCTAGTTTTGCAGTGCAAAGACTCTCCGTTAAATATTTTATCTGCAGTTTCACTGCATTTTATGCCTATATATTAAAAAGAGTGAAGCCAAAAAAATGTGGCTGTGATTGTCCTATGTCCCGGAGACCCCACTGCACGTAGATCCCTGAAATGTAGTGTAAAATGTTTTCGTTCACCCGGGGAGGGTGTTGCACCGCGGAACGTTTTTTTGCATTTTTTTCTCAAGTTAAAATTTCACATAAATTACCTAGCAAGGGAATAAAGTAATTTTTACAACTTTTAATATTTATGTCATTCGAAAGATCTTGTTTTTTTTTGCACGAGATGAAGTTTGCTCCTTTTTCCAATTTTAGTAGAACAGGAAATGTAATGTTTTGTAATTAAGCGAAAATCCTGGGCTAAACTCGATTCAAGCATGGCACTGAAGAGCAAAACATGTATGCATGTTAACTAAATTCCATGGTATTATACAACAATTGATCATTGCCTTTTGTGTACAGAATCATAGTTTTTATAATTGTTTCGTTTGTCGTAATTGTTACTTTTTGTATTAATTTGTATTCACTTTTCTTTTTTAGGTGAGTACCTTTTTTGTGATATTAAATACTGCAGCAGATAGTCGGCAGGTAAGTGAATGAGAAGAAATTTGTAGTAGTAGTTTTACAACGTGAACATGTTTTATCTATGCGATGCGCCTCAAAAAGCTTTAAATGGGTATTTTTTAATCAAATTTTTCTTGACTACTTTCTGGTAAAGTGGACAACGTAACAAATTCCTAAATCTCAGCTTAACAACACATCAAACTTAACGTTTACTTGTCATACTTAGTAACGTAAACGTACCAAACTTTGTGCTGATACTGTCCAAGCCACATTTGTAGTACAGAATTGAAGGTCAGACGACGTGTCAGAAGTTCAGAAATCACAACTTCTTTTTTCAAAGTGATTTCTACAACTGCGGAAACGGAACTTGAGATCTTCTGATTCTGGTTACCGCTGTTCCACCTGTTTGATATTAGCAATGCTTGCGATAACTGTTTCTTGGTTTAGTTTCGAATAGAAAAATCAGTTATCAGCATCACCTTTGATAAAAATCAGTTTAAGCTTTCAAGCAGTTTTATGGAAAGTGAATTCTCTGTTTAAAAGGTTGTAATGCATTTAAAAGGGATTTTTTTTCTCATGAAACATTGAAATTTATCCAACAAAAGTTGTGAATTTTGATTATGGAAAAATTTTAGCTTATGAAGAGTTTTTCTTGTAAGGTGTATTTGTAATTTGCTTGCAAACTAGCAAATATGTCATCTCATATGTGTATTCAAGTAGTTATTTCGGCGATACGTATTGATATACTAGTGCACCGGAGAAATTTTAGCCTTTACTTTTGACTTGGGCATTTGAGGTATTGAAAGACTTTTTAAATTTTTGAACAAAACACGTTTAAACATCAAACCTTAGGAAGTATTTCGTTGAAATTTTTTCCTACATCATGCTGCATCTCAGCACCTACCTACTAGTTCCATCTCTTATCCCAAAACAGAAGAGAGATTTCCCTATTATCTGTACTAGTTATCAATTTTCTATTTTGGCCCTTTCATCCCTTTGCTTCTCACTGCCTCATTTACCAACTGATATCTCATGAACATTCTACCACGATCAACTGCAATCCGTTGTTGATTTGTCGCCCATTTCTGTTCTATGCTAAATGATTTCGACTGATGCTGTACTTAATTTGATATGTACGTTCCTTTTTGTTCTACCGAAGATCGTATGATATAACTTTAAGAAGTAACGCCTCATTTAATGAAACCGATAACAATGGAAGAGCTCGAGCAGATGAACATGTCAAGTGACATTTTTGAAGAGCCGATTTCGAGGGCGAGCTTTTTATTGTCACTTTCGAGCTTCTTTTCGCTTTGGCTAGCCTTTCGGTGAAAGCTGTTGTCAATGGTATGACGAAGACTTTGTCGGAATTACGGATGTTGAGGTGGAAAAGACCACAGATACCAGAGCGAAATTAATAGTTTGAAAGTTTTAAAAGGATACGCTTCTGGTTAAGGATTCTTTAATTTCAATGCAAATAAAGTAACGAACGCTGTTAGTTGGGGAAATGTTGCCGACATATCTCTAAATTGTGTGCCTTCATTTTAGTAACTAGCTGATATGCCCGGCGTCGCACGCGTTTCAATGAAACATGCCAAATCCAAGAAAATTAATATATGAGTTTCAACTAAGCCCAGTAGAATCATATTTCTCAAAGGAATATTTCGTGACCATAGGAAAGATTAACTGGGTGTAAAGGAGAACGTGAAATCAAACTTAAATGCGTTATTTATTTTATTCGTTAGGATTTAAAAAAAAATCACTTTCTATTTTCTAACTGTTGCCAAAATCAATTACTTTTTTATTTAACTCGGTATCGATTATTGGCATAGATGAATACAAAAATCCTAAGAAAGCAATACATTTCATTCTTACTCCAGAGAAGCCTTGGTTCAAAATTTCCAGTATGATGACTATTAATATTAATATAGTTGTTGCAAGGCAACAAATTTTTGCAACAATGGACTAAAAATTTAATCATTTAATGAGGAAACTATATGAAATTTACTGTTTTTTATAATAACTTTTTAAAACTAAGTTTTTTAGAAACAAATTATAGACTATTCTGGTTCCTATTAATGTAGCTATCTGCGGTGAAAAAATTGTTAATATCGGTCCAGTACTTTTGAAGATTACCCTGGACATCCATCCATACATACAAAAGTAGTCATTTATGTACAGGGTGTCCACTCCAATCGTGGACCAATAGCTAATTTCTAAACCGTTAGAGATAAGCATATAGTTTATTTAGGAAAAAATCTCCAAATTACGAAAGGAATTTTGGGTCTATTCAATGTTTTTCAAAAAATCAAATTTTGAAATACTTGAGAAATTTAAATTTTTATACAGCCCCGCAGTCCTATCAATCATATTTAGTAAAACATTCTTGACACTGTAACGTTTAAAACTAAAAAAAAATCACTCTTCTACCACAAAAATTGACCGAGTTATGACGTTTTGAAAAATCAAGATTTTGAAGGATTTCGCATACGGTCCCTTAAGCGGTCGCTCGATGACGTCATGAAATAATGCAAAATCTTGATTTTTCAAAACGTTATAACTCGGTCAATTTTTGTGGTAGAAGAGTGATTTTTTTTTAGTTTTAAACGTTACATTGTCAAGAATATTTCACTAAATATGTTTGATAGGACTGGGGGGCTGTATAAAAATTTAAATTTCGTAACTCTTTCAAAATTTGATTTTTTGAAAAACATTGAATAGACCCAAAATTCCTTTCGTAATTTGGAGATTTTTTCCTAAATAAACTATATGCTTATCTCTAACGGTTTAGAAATTAGCTATTGGTCCACGATTGGAGTGGACACCCTGTATATAGATTATGTCTAAAATTAGCGGCAAATTTGATGCTGAAGGGATGCCACTGCACTGTAAAAAATAGATGTTGTTTTTACAGTATGACGCAGCTAATTTTATAGTAACAAACTGTAAACATTGCTAACTTTACAGTAATAAACTGTAAAATTTCTGCTTTACACTAATAAGCTGTAAAAAAATTGCTAATTTTACAGTTTATTACTGTACATTTTACAGTTTTAAACTGAAACCTGTGCTGCCAGTATTATACTGTAAAAACAACAGTTAATCTTTTGCATTGTAGATATCGCCAAAATGACACTTTATTTAAAATGAAATTTTTAACAACAAACATTTCTTCAAGTTGTGCAGAAACAAAAAGCAACGAAGAAAGGAGTAATGTATTGCCCATTTATGACATTACTTGATTTTATTTTAATTTTATTATTATGTATTATGATTTTTTACTACTCCCGAAACGGAAAAGTATTTTCAAAATCCACCATAACAGCTCCTTACGTAGTCTCTATATACTAGAATGCAACGTAACTTGGCACTGACGTCACTACGGGCGGAGCCAATAAGAGCTCACAAGCAGTCAACGATCTCCTCTCATTCGCCAAGTAGGCTGTGACGTTTTATCTAGCTCGTTTTTCATAGGCTAACGTCACGCAAACGTCACGATGTTTTTGCAAAGAAACGTTGCATTTTAGTATAGTCTTGTGGTGAAGTGAAAGGTTCCAGAGGGTTTCCCCCAATGTCCGCCGTGTTGTTAATCCCTTGCCTTGATTACTTGACTCATAGCGGCAAGCTAGAAAAGGTCGGACAATGTTTTTTCTTTTCTTCGCTACCATTCATAAAGTTCGCAAAGTCTCTCTCCTTTTAAAATGTTTGGATTTTATCTCCTGTATTCACTTGACGGTGGTTATAATCAGTCACTTTAAAAGAAGCTCACCGAGGTCACAAATTTTGCGTCATCTTCATTACAACCAAACTCGATAAACCTAAAATGAATGAATTGCCTCAGCAGTTTCCATGGAGACGACGCAAAATGTGTGACCTTGATGCACCCAGGCTCGGACTGGCCCGCCTGCCCGCAAGCCCTAGGGCAGGTGCGCCCTTCTTATTGAACAATGCGGACGCCTTCTACAAAACTAAAAAATATCTTGATCAGAAAATGAGAGCGAAAGTTATCCAACGCTGCTTCGAAAGCGACATGATGTACCACCACACACAACAGTGAGTCAGTGTTGCTTTCAGTTCCAAACAATACCCAGCAAAAGATTGAGCGACCACCCAGGGCGCCAAAATCAATGCCTCAATGTTCGACCTTGAATGATTACTCGGCATTTTCTACGAAATCGGGACAGTTTTATGGTTTTATTGCCGGAAGATTGGAAGATTAGACCCAAGCGATGCTCTGTTCCCATTTTGCAACGGCGTGTTTGGATCTCAGAATACTGTGTATAGAGCAGACAATGGTAAAGTGGGCAGTTAAGATAAAATGTAAACAAATACTTAGGCTGGAAAACATACAACAAGAGAGGAGGCGGTAGGCCCTGGGCATAACTATAGCTTAAGCTTTACGCCATTGATCTAAAAAAGGGAAAAACAAGACAAAAACGGGGGGGGGGGGGCGAGCGATTTGGGAGTGGTCGTGACTCCGACACAGTATCATTTCAGCCAAATTCAGTTTACTATTTGGAGCTCTGGTGCGATTTATGAAAAACAGAAGTTAATTTTTCGGCTATTGGACATCTCTATGATTTAGGTGAGAAATGAAACCGATTTTTATCTCTTGTTTGCCATGCTTTGATTTACTTTTGCGTCATTTTTTAGAAAACCGTTTTTAAAAGAGCGAAAACAATTTTTTTTTTTTTGAAACATCACTTTTTTTTTCCAGCTATAATTTTTCCCCCTGCTGTTTATATTTTCCTGTAGCTATTTATTATTTATTATTGTTATTATTATTTATTTTTTTTGCTAAAAATATATTTCTCTCTTTTCTAATTTGCTTCAAAACGAAAGTATTTAAAAAATTTTGCAAATAATTTTACATAAAAAATATTATAGATTTTTTAAGAAAAAAATAAAAGAATAATTTTGAAATAAAAAATTGTTCAATGAAGCGTTAAAGGTGCGCTTTGTTTTTGTGAAAGGGTCATATGTACGCCAAATCAGTTTCTCAATAGGAGGAATGGTAAAATTTTGCGAAAAAACTTCTAAGAGCGGAGAAGCTATATTTTTTTAAATATTCGATAAAACTATTTGGTATTAAAAATCTTTTACAAAAGTTATTTATAAGATTTTATTATGATTTAAGTAACCAATCACACTTAAAGATTGTAAATGAACCTTTAAGATACAATATTTAAATGTAAAGCTGCTTCATTGCAAATGAACCCCTAAATCTGAAAATTATAATAAATAATCAAAAAATTAGCGTAAAAATTGTACAAAATGCTATCATTGCTGTGTTTTGAAAAGGGAAAATTTTTTAACGCGGACAAAGGGAAATCTATGAGGACCGGTCAATGCTTGAGAATTCCTGTTCTGAATGAACACTAATTTATTATATGAAAATGAATACTTTATGTCGAAAAATATTCATACTTCATCTTGATGTGTAACTAAGGATTTCCACTCAAATTTTGGTAAATTTTTAGACGAATTGAGGTTACGAAATAACTTAAAATACTGTGTGCAGGTAAGTAAGAATTAAGGTATGAAACTACTTTGAAAAAGCATGAATAAGCGTAAAAAAGGGAGAAAGAGAGATGCGTTTCGGGGCTACGAGGATATATTTCTTCAATGCAAAAAGAAGTGAGATATGGATGTACAGACATTCCAGAATCTCTGTCAGATATTTTCACCCACACGTGCTTTTTTCTCTGCATTGAAGAAAGAGTTCCTTGTAATCTCGTAACACGTGTCTGATTTTTAAAAATTAGTGCTTTTAGAAAACACTGTCAGCACTTTGTCTATTTCTGACAGAAACGAGAAAAATCTTATCTCTAACTCTCTAAGATAATTTCTTCTGAACAATGAGAGCAGGTATGTTGAGTGTTGATAGGAAAAAGTTCCTAGTTTATTCTTAAACGTTGTTTTTATTTGCAAAGGTAAAATTATATTAGAGAAATTTAGGGTGTCAACGATTTAAATCAGTGATTTAAACGGCGATTTAAATCAAATGATTTTTTTCAAAAGAATCATTGATTTTTAAAATCTATTTTTTTCTTAAACGAGGGATGCACCCGATTAATCGGCCATAATCGGCCACTTTGCCGATAGTTAATGATCGGCAAAATCGGGCTGATTAATCGGCCGAAATTTTTTTAAAATTTTATTCTTTAAAGTACACCGTCAGTAAGAAACTATGATAGATGATTCAATTAACAGTAATAAAAATCCGCACAGTTGATGTAAAGTTTTGTTGTAAATTAATTCTCCTACTTTGAATATACATAGACAATTTTGGAACACATTTTTCATGTGGCAATATTTTTCTCTTTAGTACAGTGCTTTTGGATGACCTCTAATTTTCAACGAATAAAAGTATTGAATTAAATTGCTAATTATTAAAAAAGTATGAACTAAAAGTACTCCTAAATTGAAGTGCTCATCACAGACTCCCCCTTCCCCTTCTTTGTGAATTTTT
The DNA here is from genome assembly GCA_038373865.1 of Uloborus plumipes. Lineage (NCBI taxonomy): Eukaryota > Metazoa > Arthropoda > Arachnida > Araneae > Uloboridae > Uloborus > Uloborus plumipes. The sequence goes on along the minus strand of JAXGGA010000349.1, from coordinate 160,687 downwards.
ATGTCCAATTAACATAACTAACAATGTGTCAATAATATTATTGACAATAATATGAAATTTGGTTCTAAGAAGTTTGACAAAATATTGAAATTATTTTGTGAAACTTAGGAAAATGGAAAAAAAAAAACCTCTCTGAGAAAGAAATTACTTGCTATTTCTAAACTTGGAATTGTATAAGAGAAAAAACAGTGATGCTAAAATTGGTAGTAGAAAAACAGTCATCCTTATCATTAATCCGCTCAGCCGATTAATCGGCCGATTATCAATAGCCTATTAATCGGTAATTGGCCAATTTGCTTATCGGTGCATCCCTTGCTTAAACCCTAGAAATCTCCTTGAAATTTTTTAATTTCATCTGCTCTGAATTTTTCTTAGTAATATCCTTCTTTGTTATATTGATTTTGCTCCTAAGGTTTTTCCTCATTTTTTAACCGACGAAAAAACGGAGGAGGTTCTCTATTCGACCGGTATATATATATATATTTTTTTTATGTATGACCACGCATAACTTTTTACTGAATTGGCCGGTTTTGATAATTTTTTTTTTGTTGGAAAGGGCACACCTCCCTGGTGGTCCCATGGTCCCATGATGCGGGGTTTGGGAACGGAATCCTGAAGAAATTGAGGGAAATCTTCAGAATTCCGTCCATGCGCACCCTCTTTGCGCATGAATAGAATTTCAAATTTCACGCGCACACTCTTGCGATTTGATGTTTATTAGGTCACAGTAGCTCGCCGATAGAGTGGCCTAGCGGTAAGACGCTGGGCTCTTATTCGTAAGAGCTTAAGTTTGATCCTCGACGAAGTCGGTGGATTTTCAAGCAGCAGAAAAAAATGCATTGTCTACGTCAAACGTTATGCGGCATGCAAACCGTAGTTTTACTGATAGAACATATTTAGTCCTGAGTACCCCAATCTTTTAAAAAATATATTTCCAGGCTCCCATCACCTAAACTTTTAAATTTTAAAATTAGTGATGCACTAATGAATCGGCGGTAAATGGTTACTTTGCGGATTAACCTGTAGGCCAGTTTTAGCCGCATAATTGGGTGAAAAACTAGTAATTTAAAAATGTTTTAATTAAATCAGCATAGAAATAAATCCTAAAAAGAAAAAAAAATGTTGTTAGTGGCAATCGCTTAAAATTTCAGACGCTTTAATGAAGTGAGATGAAACGTCACGATGGCAACATGACACTATTCCGGGTATACATTTACACTGAAAAGAATGAAATAAAAATAAAATTTTGTAAAAAAAAAGTAAAACCGACTTCAAAAACGCAGCTGGAAATTGCTCTAAAAAGTAAAAAATAAATTTATTCTTTGAACACCATCGATACTACTTTTAAACATGAGTTTTGAAGTCGGTGCCGAAACAGTTAACAAAATCATTCGTGCCCATTCTTCGGTTACATGTTTCATAATAAAAACGACCATAAATGTTTCATAATCAATTTCAAGTGTTGTTTGAGAGGAAAAATCAATCAAATGTAAACAAAACCCAAATCAATGGGTAAGAATGATTTTATTAACTGTTTCGGCACCGACTTCAAAACTCATGTTTAAAAGTAGTATCGATGGTGGTCAAAGAATAAATTTATTTTTTACTTTTTAGAGCAATTTCCAACTGCGTTTTTGAAGTCGGTTTTACTTTTTTTCATAAAATTTTATTTTTTATCTATTCTGATTATCTCCTTACTCAATCTAGAAATTCCATTTTCTTGGTCAGTACAGTAGGCATTTTTAAATTAGTAGTTATTGTTTTCTCTATTAGTAACTGAGTCACTGTATTTAGGACTTTCTTTTTTTTTAAATGAAAACAATGGACACCAAGCTAAAAAAATGGGTGTGCAGAAAAGTTCTACAAAATTAGGCCTGTTGCTATAGTGTGTGCAATTTTTTTATAAATTCGAAAAAGGAAAATTAAAATTAATATTGCTTCAATCATGAGTTGTTGTAAGAAAATGTAAAGCGTGTACTCAAAAATAAATATTTTTAAAAAATCATCAATTGAAAAGGTTGAAGTTTATACATTTTTTTACTATAATTATACATCAAATAAACATATTACGTTCTTAAAAACACACATAATTAGAAGTAAATACATAACTCATACCTAAACATAAACAGTAAATATTTAGATTTTGTCATCAAGCTGGCAAATAAAAATGGGTAACTGTCTGATTTGAAAATACCATTACTTTAAGAGATTACTTAAAGAGTAAAACTTATTTTGAAAAAAAAAAATAGATATTTTTATCAATAAAATTGATTTTAATCGAAAAAAAGTAATTAAATTTATGATTTGTTTTTCTTTATTTAAATATCTTCTCATGATTTTTATCTCATGTAACACAATCTAATTTAAAAAGTAGAAAAAATAATCTTAGAAAGCATAAATCGGCAGGAAACTGCAGAAATGTGTTTCAGAATTAGAGGGGAAAAAAGCAATTTTTAATGTAAAAGAAGTCAGCTTATGGAAGATTATGAAAGATGTTTGCCAAAAGCCAATTTATTTATTTTCCTCCGTTTATGTGTATTCATAGCGTAATAAAATTTGATTTGAATCATGTGAACTTGTTACTTTAAAATAGGCGCATCAAGGTCACAAATTTTGCATCGTCTCCATGGAAACTGCTGATTCAATTCATTTATTTTTGGTTTACCGAGTTAGGTTTCCATGGAGATGACGCAAAATTTGTGACCTTGATACTCCTATTTTAAAGTAACAGATTATAGTTTGATTTTTCATCACGTTACGAAAGCTTGTTGGTGAAATGACACTCAAAATATAGTAGTTGTGATTTTTTAAAGCATCAATTGAAAATTAAATTACATTTATAACTGTAAATTAATTCATAACATAAGTTTCTAAAGTCATTAAAAAATAATAATCCGATTAAAATTTTAAAAGTCAGATTTAAATTTAAAAAATCCGATTTTTCAAAAAAATTATTTTGAAAAAATCATAATTTTTTTATACCTTGGATAAAAGACGTACTTAAGAAATCGTGTACGGCAGCTTTTAAATAGTTATTTCCTTATGTTTCATGTATATATTTGAATTATAAGGGTAATAATATCAGCATTGGTATCGATGTACAATGTAAATCCATTGCAGAAATACAGTTATTTTTAGCGGTCATACACACATAAGCGGTCAATACATAATAGTGGTAAGAGTTTCATTCTACTAAGATTAAATTTAAAAAAAAAAAAAAAACGACCGTATTGCCGACCTGATACGAAAATAAACTTCGCATTTAAAATTTAAATGTATTTAATTGAATCGATTATTTCGAAAAGGTAACATCTCGGTTTTTTTTCAAAATCAATTTTTTAATGGCATTCTGTTATTAACGTATAAACACGTTATTCTTGTGAAAATGGAACATCTCTGCAGTTCTATCAAGGTAGGCATAAAATAGAAATAAAAAAAAATTATCCCTTTTAAGCTTCTTCGTTTTTTACAAATTAGTTTTTTTGCTTCCCTGAAAAAATTTTAAATTTTAGAGATATTCCCTTTTCGAAATAATCGATTCAATTGTATTCAAGCTGACACATGAGAAACAAAGAAAAGATAGATAATCCCAGCTAGTAAAATAATTTTATCGTTCATATACTTATAGCTTATTTTTGTTAATGTAGTTAAGAATATTTTCAATAATTGGTTTTTATAAGCAGCTGATGGTAAAACAATGCAGCCATTAAACTAATCAGGAATGCGAATTACATTTTTCATAATTATTTTTTCTTTTGAACCCAAATAGTTTCTTGTTATGAATATAATACTCATCATTTCTTAAATTATTTTGTTTCTTAATTAATTTTGTGTATTTAATTTGCATTGAATAATGTGGAAGAAAAATTGAACATATTTTCAGTGATTGGGGGATTCCCCCCCCCCCCCGCCGTTGACATGCGCCCTCAGAAACTTCGGGTGTGCGCCTTTTTTAGGGCCCAGTCCGACCCTGGATGCACCCATTTTAAAGTAACAGACGATAGTCGACTTATCCCTTTAATGAACTTAACATTTGTGCAGGAGTTTTACTTTCGTGAAAACCCCTCAAAGCAGGGGTGCCCACAGAGGGGGGGGGGATTATGGTGCAAGCTGCGCCATCAAAATTTGGGGGGGGGGATTTTTAAAACTAATTTAATACTTATTTAATTCATTAATTTATTTTTTTAATTTGAATTATTTGCTGATTTTTTTTTTTCAAATAAAAATTATTCATTTATTTATATTTTTAAATCAAATTATTTTTTTATTTCGTTGTTATAATTTTTTATTTATTTATTTCCTTTGTGTATTTTTTATTTATTTATTTCCTTTCCGTTGTGCCTGGAAAAGAACAAAAGCGATTCTATTTCGCGCATAATTAGCACTTTTAAAAAAATAATAATAAATAAAAAAATAATAGTTATAATTTAAAAAAATAAATAAATATTGAAATACATAAATAAATATTAAAAAAAATAAATTTAATAAAAAAGAGGGGTAAAAATAAAAAGCACAAGAGGGTTGTGAAAAATTTGGGGGGGGGGGGAATTTGCGCCATTGAGCTTGGGGGGATGGGCACCCCTGCCTTAAAGCAATTGAATCGTTTATTTCGAAAAGGTAACATCTCTATTTTGATCTCCTCTGTCTCTTTAGAAAATTAAACAGCGCACGGTTATATTTTTGAATGTCATAATCAATGGTTATATGGTAAATTATTGCTGTAATTGTGTACTTAACTAAAGGCATTTTTTCATTGATTATGACATTCAAAAACATAACCGTGTGCTGTTTAATTTTCTAAAGAGACAGAGGAGATCAAAATAGAGATGTTACCTTTTCGAAATAAACGATTCAATAATGGGTAAGACAGAGAAGCAGAAAACAACTGGGAACTTACCATCTGAAAACCCTTTGTTTTTATGCCATATTACCAATCCTAGTACTGTCTGTTTGCGTATTGTGCGCCTGGCAGCCACGAGCGCTTCCATCTGAAAAGGTTTCGGATGCGCACTTCCCGATGCCATCAGCTTCTGTTCGCTTGCTGCTTCCTCGTTGCATACCCGTCTATTTCGAGAAAGTCCGAAGAGACTTGGCGCGTGCGCAGATGCGGCAGAGGTCGCACGAAAAAATTTTAGACAGTATAACAGTATATAGATATATTTTCAATCCGGTGTGCGACAATCCGGTTTATATCACATGTGCGACAATCCGGTTATATGACAATCCGGTATATATTCCAATCCGGTGTGCGACATGTTTTGGAAACTACTCGCACACCCCTGTGTGCTTATGAGTCGTGTATTTCAGATTGGGATATTTTTACTTCCTTTTACGTAGTAAAGGAAGTATTGTGATCACGAAAAAAATTTCACTCAAATTTCGGTCTAAATTTTGACTTTGCTCACCCCCGAATGAATGTCGCGTAGTTTTTTCGACCTATCAGCACGTGCATATGTACCTAACAACATACAAACAGCCGAAAAATCAATTTCGACCACCCCCGCGTAAATTACGACGAGTTTTCTCGTGACGTCTGTGTGCACGTATGTCGCATAACTCAAAAACTATATGCCGTAGAAATTTCTAGCTTGGTATGTAGGCTCTGAGGGGGGTCTAGTTGTACACCTCCCCTTGTGATTGCATTCGAATGTTCCCAAGGGGGTGTTTTACACCTTTTTTGAGGTAAATCAATGTTAATTTCAATACAGACTCAAGTGATATGAATTGGCGCGACCACTTGGCGACATGTCGCCAAGCTTTTGGTCGAAAAGTGTCTGACGCCAACTTGGCGAAATATCTCCAAGTTGGCGACAAATTTGGCGAAAAAATTATGTTTTGAATTTGGGTTCAACTTGGCACTATTGGCGATATTTTGCGAAAAATTCACTGAATGATATTAAAATCAACAATATTTAGAAAATTAACCATTGTAAAATATTTTTTGCATTGTTTTGTGGCAGATTAGGGGAGTAAATATTTGAATTGTTACTTTGCTCACTCCAAGCACTTTTTTTAACACTTAAGGCAACTACTAAGAAATTTACACGTAAAAGGAAGTAGTGTGGGGTCCATACCAGATTTTTTATTTTTATATCACAGCAGCACAGTAATAAAAAAAAAACTAGCAATTTACAGTTTCTTACTGCAATTTTACAGTTTGTTGCCGTGAAATTTAACTGTATTACTAGCTGCGTAGCCCGCCGTTGCACGGGCTGTAATGTAGTGAAGGCAGTTTGAGAAAACTACTCGCCACCAAGGCGACTCGCCTTTAAAGAAATGAGGAAAGTTTAAACAGTTTACTCGCCGTCAAGGCGGCTCGCCTTTACAGTAGCGAGGAAAGTTTCAATTCACTACTCGCCGCCAAGGCGGCTCGCCTTTAAAGTACCAAGGAAAAGTTTAATAAACTACTCCCCGCTAAAGCGGCTCGCTAAAAAGCTTTCCTGCATCAAAGAATCAATCGAATTATTTGCACATGCTTCCTCAAAAATAAAGACGATGTCAAGTAGTGCATACTTAGCACTCTCCCTAAATTACAAATAAAATTCCTTTCCAAAAACAATTATTTCCAAACCGCTTTCTTCCGGTAAAATTAATTGCAAAATTCTAAACGAAAAAGTTTTTTTAATATTTGGATCGAAGCCAGAAAAAGTCCCTTCTAAAAACAGCAATTGCAATTTTATTTAAAAACACATTTTCAAAATGGTACCTGAGAAAAAATATGTCATTAATAATTAGAATAAAAACAATTGTTAGAACTTTGTTATAACACGTATTCAAAATGACAATGAAAAAAATAACACTCTTTCATTTTAAAAAGTTCAACTTAATTAACGTTTTAATTCAAAATCGCAACGGAAAGAAATAAATATCTTGGAATTTTAAATAGTTCAATAATTTAATTAACGTTTTAATTCAAAATGGCAACGGTAAGAAAAAAGGTCTTGGAAGTTTAATCATTAATTAGGCTTAATCGCTTTAAATTTGACTACTTATTAATTAAACATTCGCTTTAAATTTGACTACTTATGGATCGCAGCCAGAAAAAGTCCCTTCTAAAAACAGCAATTGCAACTTTATTTAAAAACACATTTTCAAAATGGTACCTGAGAAAAAATATGTCATTAATAATTAGAATAAAAACAATTGTTAGAACTTTGTTATAACACGTATTTAAAATGACAATGGAAAAAAATAACACTCTTTCATTTTAAAAAGTTCAATTTAATTAACGTTTTAATTTAGGGCCGAATTCAAGTGAAACACCATTGCAGTCGCTTCGAGGCGATCGCATATTGCAACCGCTACTGTAAGTCGAATTCAAGTGAATTCGTTTCACTTGAATCCAAAGTTTGGAATTTGCGATTGCATTGGTGAGTTGCGATCGTCCGTGTTTCACTTGAATTCCTGCCTTAAAATCGCAAAGGAAAGAAATAAATATCTTGGAATTTTAAATAGTTCAATAATTTAATTAACGTTTTAATTCAAAATGGCAACGGTAAGAAAAAATGTCTTGGAAGTTTAATCATTTATTAGGCTTAATCGCTTTAAATTTGACTACTTATTAATTGATATCTTCGCTAATTAAAATCGTATAATTATATAGATTGAAACTAATGAAGCCTGAAAAATTACCTATCTATCGGTACCTGGTTCGACTTTCAGTTCATTGGCGTTCAGGAGAAAGAAGCGTGACATAGAAAGAAAGATAGTTAGAAAGAAAGATAGTTAGAAAGATACTCAGTTTTTAATATAAGTAGATACTATAGAAACAACAGTTTAATATTGGTAGCAGAGATTCCAATTTAAAACTAAAATGCACGGTAATAAATTGTAAAAGTAGCAATTTGACAGTTTAGTACTGTAAAGTTAGCAACTTTACAGTTAGTACTGTAAAGTGAACAATTTTTACATTTTATTGCTATAAAATAAGCTATATTATACTGTAAAAATAACATTCATTTTAACAGTGCACGTGAATCGCTTGAGTTCCATCAAATATGTAAAAATTCCCAAATTGAAACAATATGTATGGGTCATTCTCAAAATTCGCTTACATTTGCTGTCCGGAGGTTAAAGAGACGATTTTGAAGCATAACTTATATTTTAAATTCAACGCGAACAATTATTTTCTGCAAGAAATACCCCCAAAAAAATTCTATCACTCAAAAAGTTATTAAAATTTATTTATTTATTTTTATATAAGACTTTAAAAATGAGAATCAAGACAAAAACGCTTGTCCATTTCCAATTTTCGCAAGTTCAACTATTTTTTTACCTACTTAATTGTATAAAAAAGTATATAAACAAATTATTTTTATGTATTGACTATTAGTATATGATATTCATAATAAATATTGACAATTGTCATTTTTTTTTCATTAAGAAATGTATAAATATACATTTTGTCCGGCAGTTCTTGTCAAGTCCGTTACCCTGAGATTATTTTATCTAAAAATGGTATTTATTGCAGTCAAAAGATGGTAACACGTATTCAGTTAACTTAACAAACTAGTGACGTAACTATTTCGTACCATTTTGTTTTCCTGCGTCGAGAAGTATTGCTGTGGCATTTCACACAAGATTTCTTCCAGGTGCGTATTTTTATTCTTTGTCAAGTCTGTTACCAAAGATTTAGTTATTAATTTTTACTTTTTCTCAATTTTTACCCCGAAATATTGTTTGTTATACAACTCTTAGAAAACGCATATTGTTGTTCAATTTTTAAATTCCGACAACCTAGCCATAATTTAACATTTTGGTTGAAATGTCAAGTCCGTTACCATACAGTTTTTTATCAATATTTTAATCATCACAAACATCGTTTTAAGCTTCAGGAACGCAAATAATTACAAATGAAGTTGATTCTAGGCGCTATGATATAGTTTTAAAGTGAGGATTTCATAATGATTTTGTACGGTAACGGACGACAATTTTCCTTGCAACTTGAAGTTTTACTACTGCATTTGAATACTTAATTATGCATCAAAGTGTACAACCAATTACTTTTTCATGCATCTAAAATATGTGACAAAACATCTGTTAGTGATTCCAAAAGAAAATAACAAGTTAAAAAAATTACTTAAAAATTCTGAAATGTAAGTATATGGTGAAAATGACCCGTATACATGAGCCCCGGTGAGTCCCCACGTGTATTCGTGCATAAGGCTCCGCCGGGGGGAGGGGGGATCCCGTGAAAGAACCTCGGTTTGCAACCGTGCTTTTTGTCATAACCTGAAATAGTCATGTAATGTTTGAAAATAAAATAAAATCGTCCAAATGCGATATTAAATTATTTGACAGGCTTATCTTTCTCTGTTATGGATTACCTGCCGTTGAGAGCTGCACCTTTCTTCCTTCATTGCTGCTTCTAAGAACGATTGTACTTTGCAAATTCTGAGTCCTGTTTTTGTCATTCTATAAAAATAACGATGGATGAGGCAAAAGAAAAATTCTGTGTTTTCAGTTTCCATCAACCCGTTGCTTCACAAAAAATCCCACATCATCCGTCACTATGCTGCTCTTTCTGACCCTGCTCTAGAAAAGCTCCAGCCTTGAATACACCAAGAGTGGTATATATGCTTATTCAACGTATGTAACCCGCATTTATTAGGAGACAGATGATTTTGGTCGAAAGGTTTTATTTTTCCGGTGCCTAACCTTGACCTTGGATTCGTCATCAAGCGGATTTCGACAATGAAGGCTAAATGTTGTGAGGGTCTCAGTCCGATTGTTTAGTTCTGATTTGTCTCTTTTGTCTTTTTTTTCCCTGTAATTATGTCATACGTACGTGCGCATTTTAGCGGAATATTTTTTCCTATTAATGTAAATCTGATCACGCACATGCCTTATGTTTTCATTTTGATATACAGCTGCTTGTGTGTGGTGATAGGAACTTTTTTTTTTTTTTTGCCAGGGGTCTGAATTTAGGTTTCGATTACGAATTTTTGCGTTTGGTGTTTTGAGGATCCGGCCAAATTTTATAAACATTGGCGAGAGAAATCTTGGGAGGTTACTGTGGCCTCCCAAAAAGTTTCCTTATTCGACAACTGAAAATACAGTAGTGCAATATTGTTTTTTTTTTTTTTAATTTAAATAATAAATAATATTTGAAAATACCATCAGATGCAGGTATGTGAGAATTACTTGCAAACATAGTTGCTCAAAAGTCGTCAAAAATATTTTATTTCAGCTGGTGTTTCTCATAAACAGCAAATTACAAATACCCAACTAAATATTGCCTTGAATTTTAGAAAAGATATTCAAAAACTGCTCTAACCAAAATTTAAAAAAATAGACAATTTTTATTAATCTTTTACTTTTGTTTTGTGTTTTCAATTTTGTGTATATTGGCTCAAGTTGTAACAAAAATCTTTTCATTCATTTTGCGCAGATTCAAGTCAAGAAGTTGTGTCAAAAATAGGGCACAATAATAGTTTTTGAGTATAATTTTTAAGTTTCAGAATTTCATTCTGTTTTTTTTTTTCTTTGTTGATTGTCTTATTAATTTAATAAGAGTTTATTTTTTAACTTTGAATTTTCTTTCCTTTTTTACATTGCTGTCCTTTTCTTTTCTCTTCTCGTCGTCTTTTCCTTTTTTTTTTCTTATACAATTTTTCTTCACTGGCTTCTGTTGTGTTTCCCATTTATACCTTTAACAAGAAAAACACGTTATCCACATCAATAAATTTTCTTTGCGTACGGAAATATTTCTTAATTCCAAATTACAGATTCCGTGCCTTTTTATCTCCAACTTCACTTGATTTTTGTCTCAATATATAATTTCATTATCATTGGTAATAAAACTCTCTCGGTTTAAAAAGCTTTTTAAGCCCCGGAGCAAAATGTGCACTTGAATTCAAGGTTGCATTTAGATCAAGTATTTCGTAACAGCTAATAAAGAACCGGTTTGGGTAGGATTTTAAACTTGAAAAATCTATGAGAAAACTTATTTTTCAAGAGATTTGTCTACTGCTTTGACAATTGATGCGTGAAAACGTCTTTTTAGGAAGAAGTTTTGAAGTATATATTGTTTAAATGGTAGATACAGTGAAGTACTTGAATATTGAATTGACAAGAAGTTCTGTCAAGAACTAAACAAGCCTACTTTCCCGTACATCGACATCGGCATTCTCGCATCTGATCATTATTCTCTTGATTATCTGAGACTTAAAATTATGTCAAACGTACCTTTTTAGCACTTAGAGCTGATTTCGAAAAGCAAAATATACCCCTTTCATCAGATGAAATAGACACGTAAAAAGCAATTAACGAATAAATAAAGTTTTGTCGCACCTTTTAAAGAGTGTAACTGTTACAGTTCCTCCGTAGAAAAAATCCTCCACCGTTTTCAAAAAATAAATAAATAATAATAATAATAATAATAATAATAAAATAAATAAATAAATAAATAAAAGTACAAAGAGCATCAAAACACATTTTATTAAAGAAAGAAAAAAAAAAGAAAAAAAAAACTCGTCCGTTAATAAAATGTCTCGAATTTCACTTTTAATCTGTTGCCAGTTGTTAAATATAAATAAAGAATAAAATGTTCTCGTGAATGAAAAATTTTTGTTACAAAAAAAAACATTGTCTGCCAAAAAATAATAATAATAATAATAAAAATAAATAAAATAAAACAAATGAATAAATAAACAAAAAATCGACTGCACAGTCAGTAATTTTTTTTCTGAGCCTGCATTTCCGCCATGTTTGCGGAGTCGGAATCAGAGTCCTCACAGAAGATTACTCAGAAAAGTACGTTACAAACATTATTTATCAAAACCATTTTCTTACAAAGTTAGTTTGAAGGAAATCCGACTTTAAGTTCAGGATCAACCTTCAACTTAAATTCCCCGTAGACGCTAATGTTAATTTTTTTTTTCTGAACGGTTCAATATTGAACGAAAAATGGTTCAAATCAAAAAGCGAAATATGGGAATGTATGGGAAAGCCTCTCCGAGATCGTTCAAACAAAAAAAAGTTTATTCCATTCGGACGGTTCCCTCAAAAGTTATTAGGTGGGGAAAGGTTGCTTGAACGGTTCAATGTTGAACGAAAAAGTGTTCAAATTGAAAATTTAAATACGGTAATGCAGTATCCTTGCTGAGATCCTTCGAACAAAAAAAAGTTTATTTAAATCGGACTGTTCACTCAAAAGATATTAGGGGTGACAGCTTGATTGAGCGGTTCAATGTTGAACATAAAAATATTCAAATCGAAAATGTAGATACGGGAATGAAGTATCCTTGAAAAGATCTTTCGAACAAAAAAAAGTTTGTTCAAATCGGATTGTTCACTCAAAAGTTAGCATCGCGGGACCGGTTGTTTGAACGGTTCAAAGTTGAACCAAAAATTGTCCAAATCGAAAAATCAAATATGGGAATGAGCTGCACTCGCTGAGATCTTTCGAACAAAAAAAATATTTATTCCATTCGGACGGTTCACTCAAAAGTTATTAGGTGGAGAAAGGTTGCTTAAAAAATTCAATGTTGAACCAAAAGTGTTCAAATTGAAAATTTAAATACGGTAATAAAGTATCCTTGCCGAGATGCTTCAAACAAAAAAAAGTTTGTTTAAATCGGACTGTTCATTCAAAAGTTATTAGGGGTGACAGCTTGATTGAGCGGTTCAATTTTGAACGAAAAATTGTTCAAATCGGAAATGTAAATACGGGAATGAAGTATCCTTGAAAAGTTCTTTCCAACAAAAAAAAGTTTGTTCAAATCGGACTGTTCATTAAAAAGTTAGTATCGCGGGACCGGTTTTTTGAACGGCTCAAAGTTGAACCAAAAATTGTTCAAATCAAAAAATCAAATATGGGAATGAGCTGTACTCGCCGAGATCTTTCCAACAAAAAAAAGTTTGTCCAAATCGGAATGTTCATTCAAAAGTTATTAGGGGGGGACAGACAGACCGACCGACCGACCGACCGACGCACAAATTCCCCATCTCAATACCCTACTTTCAAATTTTTAATTTTTCGATATTCATTTTACCTTTTTATTTTTTTAACTTGGCGATATTTTTTGGACTTGGCGATATTTTTTAAACTTGGCGATATTTTTTGGGCTTGGCGATATTTTTTAGATGCATTAAGCTACTTTTAATACTTTTTTCGTCTTTCTTTTATTTTTAACGGGAAAGTAGGCTAAAAAGGATCAGTACGGGGAAAAGTAAAGATATGCGAATACTGGATTATTGTTTTGCTGAAACTACTTTCTTATCTTAGTTTTAAAACACTTTTGCAATTGATATTTTAAAATTATTTTCGGATATTTTACTCATTAGTCGTATGAAAGTAGAAATCCGTTGAATACGTCTCCAAAAGAATAATTCTGAAACAACTTTCAGCGAATTTTAAGCCTTTTACTTATTAAGTTAAAAGTTTGGATAACTTGTTTAAAAATTGCTTGTGCTGTACTATTGATATTCGCATCGAGCCCCCTCCCCAGCTTTGAAGGTTCTCGACTAATATTTGTAGTAGAGCACTGAGAACTAAAATTGGAACTGCCCAACTTCCCGAACATACTCTCCATTGCATTTTCCGCTATTGAGCACACACGATCGAAAATGTATGAGAAAATAAGGACTTTTGGAAAAGGAGGGGGTTCAAGGTCAGGGCAAAGGAATTAAAACAGCCAAATTTTCGCTAGGATGAAATTGAAGGAAAATTGTTCTTCCCGTATTTTTAAATCTAGCTACCGTTTAACATACTCGTATGTCTTTCGACCGTTTTTCAAAAAGACGAAAATCATTCTGACACTGGTGCCCAGTAATCCGAACTTTTACCTGAACAAACCAGAGCCGGTCGTGGCAGGTTCGAGTAATAAGCTGTATTCGGTTTTTCTGATTGTTTTCGTTTTTATAGAAGAAATCCTCCACCTCACAATTTTTAATTAAGCACATTTTATGAGTTTTGTCATAGTTTTGTTTAAATTTTGGCCTTTTTCTATCGTTTGGCTACATTTCCTTGTTTTTCAGAAACTATTGTCCGAAATTATTCATTGCAAATATGCGCCATATTGGCATAATGCCGACGAGATTCCAATGCATCTAACCGAATGAGTATAAGCTGTTTGGGATTACTTAAACTTCGTAGTAGAATTTAGAAGGGAAGAGGACTGAACTGACTTTACTCTGTCTACCTGAAGCTTCGGAATTCCTTCCCCACCCCTCCATGATTAACTTTTATTGAACACAAAATGTTACTCGTGCTGATATTGAAAGTCATTTCGAGCATACGTAAAATAGACATCTTCAACTTTCAAATACGAGGATTGTTTTTTTTTAACCTCCGATAGGCTATGAAAAAGAAACGGATTCAAATAAAAAAATATTTTGTCATCAAAAGTAAGGTACAATTCTCTACATAATCACCTTGACGATTGAAGCATTTGTTATATCTGTGAACAAGCTTTATAACAGCCTCCTCGTAGAATGTTGCCGCCAATGATGGGAAGTAAGTTCTTTGGGTTCCACGCCACTTAGTAAGCCCGATGCCTTTCCAGACCCCAAGCAAGGGTCTCCTAGTCTTTGATTCAGGGAACGCATGTAAGTCACTTGGTGCTCGGTCGGAACTTAAAGGTGTGTGTTCAAAATGCCCCATTGAATGCATAAAATTGCTGGAGCTCTCCTGGAGCAATTCTAATCATTTTATCCTGGCCTTAACTAGATGCTTCAAGAAGGTATCAAGTTATTATTGCAAGACGTTTCAATTTAATCGATATACGTGGCTAGTTCTTAAAACCAGTTCATTGTGTACCCATCTGGTTTTCAATCTTTAAAATTTCAATTTAAGTTATAATTAAATAATGTCTTTAGTAAATAACCAGTTATAAGTGTAGGAATTTTTTTTTTAATGGTTAGTTTGAAATAAGTAAATAATTTTCACGAAAGCATTTTTACGGATACTTTGAAGAGTATTGGATTCAAAAATGTCCCATGAAATCGTTGGGGGAACCGTTGGGTTATACGAGCACTATGATGACGTGCATTGCCATGCCCCCCTGCTTGTGGGGCATGGCAATGACCGCCAATCCTGCTTGGGGAGATCCCTGCTTGGGGTCTGGGAAGGCATCGGGCTTCTAAAGTGGCGTGGAACCACGTGGAACCCAAAGACACCGTCACAACTCACTTCCAATCATTGGCGGCAACATTCTACGAGGAGGCTATTATAAAGCTTGTTCACAGATATAACAAATGCTTCAATCGTCAAGGTGATTATGTAGAGAATTGTAGAGGATTGTACCTTACTTTTGATAATGATTTTTTTTTCATTTGAATCCGTTTATTTTTTATAGCCAATCGGAGATTGAAAAAAAAAAAAAAAAAAAAACCTCGTGCATTAAATGCATTACTTATCACTCTTTCTTCCTCATTTTTGAACCAAATATAGGGATCGGATGATTTTATTAAGAGAATTCTTAAAATTTTTCTTTTACTTTGGGCACAATGCTGCGCGCAGTGCTACAGTCGAACAAAAATAATAAATATTTCGGGCGAACTCATCTTTATATAGGGTCAATGACTTAATGGATTTTTGTTGAGCCAAAAGAAAGGTCAATTTAGATTATTAAGCAACTTTATTTTAAAAAGCAAATATTTCTCTTCAAAAAAAGTGCTTTGGAACTAATTGATGTTAAATTTGCATTATTTTGGGAACAATGTGTCCCCGCTTTCTCCTCCAGCTACACTGACTGTAGGGTTAAATGTTTTAAGAAAATATTTGTTTGTTTCTTCTTTTTTTTCAAATTCAATTACACTTTTTTCCGCCTAAAAACCTCAGACGTCAAAAGCTTTCATTCATTTTCCACATAATAACCACCTCTTCATCCCCTAATTGCCACCGTTCAAATTCCTAATGCTGAGCCAGGAAACTAAGAATAAAGTAGGAAGTGCTAACTGACCAGAAGTATGTTGACCTTGTCCAACCAAAAGCAGACCTTTTTTTTTCTAACCTATTCTCTGCAACTTCCCTCGCTTTTGCCGAATTAGTTTCCGGAAAGGACCAGGTCTTTTACCTTCTCATGTGGTGACAGTTTTTTCTTTTTGACTGCTGTGGCACAAAAAAAAGTCCTCTCTCTTTTCTCTCTCTCTCTCTCTCTCTCTTTTTGCTGCAACAGCCATTGTAAAATCACTTCGAAATCACTGATGTAAAACCTCTCTTCCAGTTTCGCCTCATCGAAAGGCAATATATTTCATATAGATACTTTTATGTATTAGATATTAGCTTCACAAAGAAGTCGATTTTTCACCTGATGCATGAGTGAGTGGCAAACCTGGAACACGTTTGCAGTGTCATCAGTTACAAATGAGCTTTTTGATCCACGAACACTATCGTGCTGAAATTCATGTTTTTTAAAAATATATATATGGGTTCGCCTTTCATTTTCTTTTTTATAGAAAGCAAGCAGTGAAATTAAAACTCAGTTTCCAAGAGATAATGTTATTAAATTACATATCTAGAGTTCGTATCGCAAATTCGAAAGTGACTTTTATTTCACGATCACCTCTTGAACGTTTCGAAGTCTGTGTGCAGTTTTCATTGTATGTTAGAATCTGGAAGGGGTCGGGAGAAGTAGGTTTGAGGGTCAAATTTTAAAGATCTAGGCTTAGACCTTTACTCACATTTACATAAATCAATAGCAATGTAGGGGCACGGTTACAGTGTAAAAAATGAATGTTGTTTTTACAGTATTTTACAGCTAATTTTATAGTAATAAACTCTAAATATTGCTAATTTTACAGTAAAAAACTGTAGAATTGCTACTTTTGCAGTACTAAACTGTAAAATTGCTAATTTTACAGTTTGTTACTGTACGTTTTACAGTTTTAAACTGGAACGTTTGCTGCCAGTATTATACTGTTGTTTTCACAGTATAATACAGCTAAATTTTGCGGCAATAAAATGTAAAATTTCTTACTCTACAGTAAGACACTGTTTTACAGTTTATTACTGTGCGTTTTACGGTTTTAAATTGGAACCTCTGCTGCCAGTATTATACTGTAAAAACAACAGTTAATTTTTTAATTCCAATTGAACCGACCAATAACAATTGTTAAATAACTATGGAGTAATATATTTGTACTATGCTTATCATATCTCTTCGATCTATAAAAGGTCTTTGAAAAAAAAAAGCTTAAGCATTGCAAACGTCTTAATTGAAATTAAGAAATTAATTCGTAAAAATTAATAAATTGTTTACAGCAATACTTTTTCGGAGTAAAAATAGTTCTACATTTGCTTGTCGTGATTGGACAAAAAAAGACATAATGTTAGGTAAATTAAAGAAATGTGTAATCTAAAGGTACATTCAAAAAAATTCTTTCAAAAAAAAAATATCTTAAGCTTTGTAGATGCCCAAGTCCTGGGTGATATTTGTAAGTCATAATTGTCCGCAATAATGATTCCTCGCGCTACAAGAATTGCGATTAATGCGTGTTACCAAGATTTCTTTCCAATTTAATTTTGTGCTAAAATAAAAGGATAATGAACGACGAAAAATATAAACAACGGATAATAAATATAACCTCAGAATAGGTAGTGAATCTAAAATTCTTCCTTATGGTTCCAATGGTTCAGAAATTCGTTACCAGACTTCGCTTGTGATGACGAAACAGGAAAGGTATTTTGAAAAAGGTACGGTCTTTTCTAACATTCATCTCCTGTAAATAGTTCTTTCTAGTTTAAATCCTTCTTATGCAGAAAAAACAACTTTAAGTAAACACGTCTTTTTTTTGTTCAAAGTAACCATCAAAATGAGAAAATACCATACTTATGACGAATTGGATGGTTGAAATGACTTCATCTGATCGACGTAAATGCTAAAAAAAATAGTTTACACAAAAATAAATTTGTTTTTTTCATAAAATGGAAAAAATATAAAACTCAAGTTGGTTAATAAAAAAGGTATTTTTGCGTTCCTGAATTTTTGGCTCAATGGAAACTAAAAGACTGGGACTTGATTGTTAAATTGTTCTCTTTTTCGTATTCAATATTTGCCGTCGTAAGGTTTCCAAGCAACATTTTTAAAATGCATGTTGCTAAATATGTCTTCAAAAGCTGAATGAGAATCCAAATTCATCATAGATTACTTTTTACCTGCAAAATTGATTTATAAAACAAATTAATTGTGCGTTGCATAAACAAGCTCTTATTATGTTAACCTTAAATATATCAATAATGCATTCTTACAAACTTAGACTATTTTTTTTTACTTTTATGTATATTTAAAAAAAGTAGCAGAAACATTGTGGCTATGGCTGTCCTACCCCCAGGTTAGTACTTACCTCCTTAAAATTACGTACAAAATTACTTCGGACCACGGGAGTTTGAATTTCGGAGCCTTTTTTTAAAATTAGTTTTTTGTTACAATTTTTTTAGCTTAAATATCACGTTAATTGCGTTGTAAAGAAGTGCAAGAGAGCCCTAACCCCTTAACCTTCTATTTAATTCAAAATACTTTTTTTCTCCTTTTTCTGCAAAAGATAATGTTTTGTTCCACTTTTCTTAATTAGTTAGAACAGAAGATAGAAGAGTTTCTAATTAACAGAAAATCTTAGGCTGAACTCAATTCAAGCACAGAGCTTAAGTGCGAAGTATTGGTGGAGACCATTGAAAACAACGCTTCAAATGAACATAACAGTTACTTTGCTTTAATCAGGAGCGCCTTAGCTTTTATAGCAGCGAAATTCGGTACAAGTTAGTTTAGCCCGGGGTGGGGAACTTTCATGGGTTTCTTTTCCTTCATGACTTTTTATGTGTATTTTAATAAAGTTCTTTCTGTCTTCGGGTGGAAACGGGACTTGGATATCGTTCTAATTAAAATGCACTATTTACTCAAATTCTATTTTCTTCGGGAAGGTAGCGAGATTTTCATTTTGTTCTAATCGTAACTCCTATTTTAATTTGATCTTCTTAGCAGACGATTTAATAACCACATAAGATTGCTGAATAACCTTCGAGAGTTGGTGGGCATAAGCGAGCAAGGGGCGGAGCCCCCTAGTTAATCAAAGAATCGATCTTTTTACGTTGCAACCTGCCCGATTCGTCCTTCTCTCCCATGCATGTCTTCAAAAGTTCTAACATGTGCCTTCTAGAAAAACCAGTGTTCTTATACATGAAGGGTGGTTCTGCACTTTCTTTTCTAAAAAACATTTTGAACTAGCTTATATCGCCCACTGAAAAATTCTCTTTTTTTTTTCCCCCTCGCCGTAGTGTCTTTAAATGTTGGCTAAATTTTTTAAGGCGTATGCTGAGTTAGGAGATCGCGTAATTTGGGCAGAGCTCAGAAAAGTTTTTATTTTGTTTTGTTTGTCGCCATTATGATTCTTATTTGCAGAGTTCACTCGTGCAGTCACGTGTAAGTCTGTTGAATATTACCTTTTATCAAGGTATTATTTCACGGGATAGTTTGGTGATGAAGGTTATTTTTTGTGTCTCAGAGTTACGTTAAAATGCATTAGTGGCTGGTTTATTTGCAGCCGCAGATCGACTTTGTTTACTTTGTGCAATATGTTCCTTACGAATACCGAAACCAATTCCCATTTTTGTTGCTGGAGATACGGCAAGGATTAATACTCTTTGTTTAGAGAAGCGAAATTCTTTTTGGAGGAGTTTAATAAACAAAAACAGTCAAAACAATAAGTCATCAATCAATTCCATAAATAAAAGTTCGGAATTTCATGAAATGTAAAATGGCGGGTAAAGAACAACCGTGTACTACATAGATTTTGAACATTTGAACTGTCTTGATATTTTGTTTTTAATCTTTCAAAAATAACTAAACGTTTGGTCCAATGCTTTTTAAATTACAATTGCGTCTCCCCCCCCCCCTATTTTCCATGGTGCTGTATTTTTAATTTGGATATAAAGCGTGAAAATACGCTTGACGGAAATGTTGAGACTCATTTCTAATTTTTTATGTGTGTATTATTACTGTAAAAGAACTTTTTTTTTTGCCAACCGTAAGTTTTGCGAAAATGATTATAACGCTGGTTTTGCGAGCTCAAAATTTCACGAATTTTGTGTGGACAAACCGAAATTTAGTTATTTGTATATCGAGTTGAAACATTTCGTGAGTTTTAAAATTTCGCGATGACGAGTGACTCTGGAAAAAATCGCGAACATGAAAGCCTCTCAAAAATAAGTGCTTTCACAGAACGATGAACGCGGGCTGCTTTGGCCTAAAGGCCCTAGGGTCTTCTTTGGCCTAAACTTTTTGAAAAGAAGCAACGCTTGCAGCAAACGTTCAGATTGCAGTTTTTGAATTAATTTTACAGAACAAAGTATTTGGAGCTGCTCTCTATCGCGGCTTTCCTCAACCCTTTTTTTTTTTTTTTTTTGATCCGGAGACCGGCAAAAGCTTTTGAACAAACTTGCGATCACTTAAGTTTATTATTATTAATATTTGTTTTCGTTTGATTTTTTCACAAAAAAAATTATCCATAAATAAAGTAAAGTAAAAAGCTTGCTTCGGCAGAAAATTAAAAACATTTGACTTTCCCCCCTGAACGGTAAGGTTTTATTCCCTATTCTCTTTCCTTTCTTTTTTTTTTTTTCGCAAAGGAAAAAGAAACGCTTTTGGCTTAGGTACCTTAAAACGCTTGCGAGGAAAATTTACGAACGGCTAATAGTTTTTTTTCCCCTTTTTTACCGAATAATAATGATAATATATGAATTAATAAATAAATATGAATAAAAATGTACTTGGTATCAAAGCAGTTACAAAAAATACTTCAATGCTAAGAAGAAAATAATCAATAAACATTCAGAAAAATCACAGAGTTGTGAAAATGCATTACAAAATCCACGTCAAAGTTGTTGTAAAGGGTATTATTTTAATGGATGTTTTTTTAAATTTGATTTCGGAAATTGTTCGACGTGGACCAGCTGAAACCTCTGAAGACTCGTCATATTTTTCAACGGGCCAGTGCCTGTCCCCTGGACCATCGGTGGAGAATCGCTGTAGTAGTAGATATGACATTAATTTAAAAACTGCAATTTGGGGGTTAGCAGAGTATTGTATATTTGAAAAGGTTAAGGCCAAAGGAGGACCCTAAGGCAAAGTAGCGTTTTTTACGTTACGCTTGTAAAGGCGTTGAAAATTTCTCTGACTGTTATATTGCTGGAAGTTACGCAAAAAACAATTCAAAACAAAAAAGGGGAAATAAAGAGAATGAAATGAAATCAACATCAATAGAAAGTCGTTGGCCATTATTTATGTACCAATCTCAATGAGGAATAAAATGAATTTCAAGAACCGAAGCCTGCTAAAGTTAATCACGTGATACGAAAACATTTTGTAATGTGCTTCATTTAAGCAAAAAAGGGATTGGTGGTCACTCAGCCATGAGGAAACGAGAGAATTATATCGCTTTAATGTGAAATACGTTGTAGTAAAAAAAGAGAGAAATATTAGACACATACGACTAAGTCTTGAGATATTGTTATTGTTGCTTTATCCCTGTACTAGTTTTATTGATTATTGTGCTTGAATGTTGCTTCATTTTCAATCTTGCATGGGAACCAATAAATGTCATATTTTATGCTAATCCAATTTGAACTGAAGTTTATATTTTTTCTGTTTTTACGTGAAACTTAGAATCGTGATTATCTCTGAAACTTTCTGTCATCTTGGCAAAATTACGAATTCTATTAATTTTCAACAAGAAAATGAATAAAGAAAAGTCAGTCTTAGTTGCGACAGATCTGGTAACTGATAAGGATTGCACGAATTATGTAAAAAAGTAACCACACTTTTACCGGCTACGAAAAATATTTTTTTTTCCAGAGAAAATTAATTATTTTTACTTCTCTCTCTCTTCTTTCGAAAGCAACTTTAAAATGTAATTTTTTGTAAACAAAAACACAGCAATTTAAAATATTGATTGTTTTTAACAATCATTACCCTGATTTATTTCGCACTTTTGTCTTAACTCGGAGCTTAAGTGAACTTTTGTGGAGAAAAAGAGGTTTCCGCTACCGAATAGCGGTGATGTTCATCAGAATAATTATAGTAAGAAATTCATTTATTTATTTCATTTCATACAACCCGTATTTCGTGTTTGTGTGCGTAAAATTTAGAACATGTCAATATCAATAGAATGCAATAAATGTTACTGTAATTATAGCATTGCTACTTTATTTAAATTCACTGACTTGTTTGTGTGTCTGACTGCAGTGGGTCACGTGAAAAATGCGAAATCAAGACATCTGATACGATGCTTCAAGTTCTTTGCTGCAGAGAACCTTTAATGTTTTCAAAATACTTTATTGATTGAAAATATTTTATTATAGTAAAACCTTAACAAAAACGAGCACAGCTACAAATTTAAAAGTTTCGCAACGATACGCTTACGCTTTAAATGTTTTGTTAACTCAACAAATGAATGTTTTTCAATGATTTTCGGGTGTTGTGAGGATTTTATTTTAGTGTTATTAAACTACTACCATTTCTTGATTTTTTTAAGCAGAAGTATTGATGTCTTGCTTCGGATAAAAGTTTTCAACAGAAGTGTATCATTTTTTTTCCAAATTGTAGTACTCAGCCGACGATTTTTTTTTCTATAGTTTTTCTGAAAGGCAAGGAATTAACGAATTAAGTAGGGATTGACCGAAAAGCAAATTTGGCGATTACCGATTTATCGGCCTGGCCGATTAATTATGATTTTTACTACACTCAATGTCTCCATCATTTTTTTTCTTTTATTTTTTTATTTCGACTTTAGGATTACTAGTGATTAATTTATTTTTAGGAGACTATTTTTTTTCCTTTTTCCAACATAATATCAAAATTTCATCCGATTTAATTTAGTTAATTTTCATATTATTCGTAATACAATAAAATACACACGAAAATTCAAATACAGAGAGGAGACTAGTAAGCACGCTAATTTTGGAGTCCTTTTAATTTAAATTTTTATACTATTAGTACCCATTTGGTCCAAAATTTATTCTCTATGAAAATTCTAAAGTAGTCTGAAACACTATGATAATGGAGAAAAATATCGACACATGAAAATTGTTTCAGCATGGCATATATGTGCATATTTATTCAAATTGGGAAAATTAATGTATTAAAAACATTATATCGACTATGGGATTTTTTTTTTCAATACTTCGTTCTGTTACACAGTTTTTGGTTTATTTGTCTTGTTTTTCTTATTACACTTTGATACTACATGCTGCTCTTGTGTTTTCAGAAAGTAATTTATTTATTGTTTAAAAATATTTGTCATAGTAAATTCTTGCTCAAGGCATACTTAAAGTAATTTTATGTTCTGAAATATTTTTTCCTCCATTTAATCGGCAAACTTTGGCTGATTATAAGTAAAATGAAATATCTTATTTTTCTTCGCATTCCAATTTAAAATTCCTGTAATTTAATTATTCATAACAGTGTCATGTGAATATCAGCTGTGATAGTTATTTTTTAACCCATTTATGCCCAAATTTTTTTTAATTTTTTTTTCAATTTTTATCTGCTTAAAACTCTTACTTGGAATGGCTTACATACATTTTAACCGTAAGATAGATCGCCGTTGCTATATTTATTAAGTTATTTAACGTCCTGTTTATGAGACACTAGGCAGACACTGTGCGCAAAATACGACCTTACTTGACTTTACTTTTGCAAAGTAACATTACAGAAGGCATCTTTGATCAGTTGTAAGCAAATCATTTTAAAATAGTTTAATGTTATAAAAAAAAAAAGCTCGCAAAAAAAAAAAAAAAAAAAAAAACTTACTTTCTGTGGCTACCCATGTTGGATCGTTGCTTGACTGATTTGTCAGAAACTAGCTGTCAATAATTAAACTCGGATGTCCAAATAGTGGCTCTAACTGGTTTTCTCAAGAAGAAGGACTATTTAACTTGTGAAAAGCAGCTTTAGTAAAATTATATACCCATTAAAGGTTTTTGTATGCAGTAACTAACAAGCATCCCGTTTTTAGGCTACTGGGCATAAATGGGTTAATATTTTATTCAGTTCTATGCGCTTTCTGAATTATTTGTTTTGCTGTTACTCTATACACTTCCATATTACACGTTATAGTAATGTTTGCCAAAAATTATTTACTGCTAGTAAATTTAATCATCATAGTCTCTTATTGACTGTCTGCTTGGAAAAATAATATTTAAAAAATATTTTTTTCTGCCGATTTATCGACTAAATGTGGCCGAATATAAATAATCGACAAAGGGGCCGATTTTGGCCGATTAAAGGTTACTGCCTATTAATCGGTGCATCCCCTGTATAAAGTACCTCAGACAAAAGTAAGACCTACAGGGAACGCGTCATTGCTTTCTTCTGAAAACTCTTAGGTTGGCATCTCCATAATTGAATCATCTGAAACACATGTTTTCTGTCATTTTGGCAAAGCAACGAAAATCGATTAATCTCAAGAGAAATGGCCTAGAAAAAAAAGTGTTTGCTTTTAGACTGCCACAAACCCCCTGAGGAAACGAATCTTGTTGAGAAAACTACTTAGGTTAACGTGAATGTGTGGATTTTTTTTTCTCCCGACGCTCTTAATTATTCCATGAAATTATCTGATTTAATGTATTCTAAATCCATTTCAGTGGAAGCAAATGTCATGCTTTGGTGGAACTGTCGTCTTCGTGTGTAATTGATGGCTGAGTAATAGGCATGACCTTGACTAGATGTCCTACCTGATTGCGAGTTAAACAGATTTCATTGCTGATTCCACATTGTCAACATCTTAGCCTTTGTTGGTGATGATTGCGCAAGTGTCACTCTCTGCAATAACATATCAAGATATGCGACGATGAATGCGAGCAATTATTAACACTTATTGATGTATGCACTTTGTCTGGAGTGACTTGAATGTTAAATGGATGCAAATTAATTACATAAGAGCCTCTTACGAAATCGCGCAAAAGAAGCATCTACTTTAAAAAAAAAAAAAAAGCTATTATACGATATTTATACAGTATTGGATGTCCTTAGGTGTAGAAAAAGTAGTATTGGTATAGAATTCAAGAATAATCATAAAGCAAAATACGCGGTACAAATAGCACTAAGTGATGCTGATTCGTTTTTCGATGAAAATAAAAAATGATTATGATGAGTGAAAATTGAAAAGACATCTGATAAAAGTTTCTTCTTGCTAAAACTCATTTTTTAACATTTAACATAGGGTTCTTTTTAACTACAAGACTTGTACCGACAATTCTTATTCCTATTTGTGCGACTTTAAACTTCATTTTATTTATTTTTATTCATTACTATGGGTTTTTTGTGTATTTATTTATTTATTGTTGCTAGCATTGTACTTTTTACTTCAAAGTTTAGTCTGTATTTACTCTCTTTTCGATTTACCATTCTCTTATTGGCACAAAATTTTCATTGAGCTGCTCGAGATTTACAAAAACACTCTTTGATATTGTTGTAATTCGGATCACTGACCGACAAATAAACAAATATGAATAAAATTTATGCTTAGAAATCATCGCAAACCATCAACAGCCAATAGACCTTCCTGAAGCTGATCTTGAGCCGGAAGACTGAAGATTAGAAAGAAGTAGCAAATATATTTTTTTGAGAAATTGAAATGATGAACCCTCTCGGCGGCCGTTCAGAGCTGTTGGGTGGCCGCTGCAAGTTCGAATTTTTACTTCTGGTGTGTGGGGGCAAAAACTCCGTGCCGCGAAAAATTGGCCGTTAAGAGGGGTGGCCGTTGGAAGAGGTTTTTCTGTATTTTGTCCGAAACGGCGCTGAATCTCCGATTGTAGCGATTCGCTCTGTGAGTCGACGTAGAATCGCGCGGGTTGCTGCGCGCGCACTGGACCACGAGGGACGAGGAAGTTGTTTTTCGAACTGCCTCAGTTGCGCGGAGAGGTTTCGGAGGGGATGCTGCGCTCTTTTTCTCTCTCGCAGTCACAACAGAACAGAAGAAGCACCTGTCGGATTCCGATTCTCCGCGCGCGTTGTCGTTTTCTGTTGCCTTCGCTCGTTCTCGCAGCCATGAGGAGCGTCTTCGTCACCACGGGATGAGGATGCGGGCCGACTGAGAGGGATCGAGAATGACATGAGAAGACCTCTTCTGATATGGGGCCACATCCCGAAGCGCCTGTCGACATTCAGAAGTACATAGGATCCTGCCTCATCACGCAGCAGCCCAGACACAAGCGCAAGTCGCTCCCGCATCCCAAGGATGGCATGCGATGCTCCTCCAGCAACTACGTCCCGCCCTGCAACCGCTGCTGCGGCCCGCCCGTCCCCAGACCAGGATATACTAGTACCTTGACCAACTACGCGTGGACTGGAGTCCCCCTGATCAGTGTAGCCCGTCACAGCAAGAACCACAACCAGCAGCCCAAGCCGAACAGGTTGCGCAATGGGGCGAAGGAGTTCGTCCCCCGGGTCGAGTCCCCGGCCGATTTGGAGGAGATCCTTCCCATCTCCCGGCTCGCGATCCATGCCCGGGGCGCCCCCCTGATTCTGTCCCCCAAGGAGGGGGACAAGGACGGCGACGGATATCCGGCGCCCTACAAGGGCCGGGACTTCTTCATCGGGGGCGACTACATGCTGGTGGCGCCGCCCTTCCCGGAGGAGGAGTTCGCCCCCGGGGACTCCGACTTCCCCGCGCCCCCCGGGGCGGCGGCCTCGCCCTCCCAGAGCGACTGCATCAGCACCACGTCCGAGGACTCGGGCACGTCCGAGTCGTCCGGCCTGCCCCGGATCATCAAGCCGCGGAAGCGCCGCAAGAAGGACCGCCGGACCAGCGAGAGCGAGTCCCTCTCCGAGGAGTTGGCCGGACCCATCGTGACGCTCAAGCCCTACCAGCCCCTGTGCTACCGCTACAAGAGCAACAGCATCAAGATAGGATCTCCCAACAACAAAACGCTGGATATAGTGACCGCTGCCCCCAGGTCCGTGAAGTCCGGGGCCTACCCCTACCCCCCTTCCCCCCGGTGCCAGTGCCCCTACTGCGTGCCCCCTCCCTCCACCCTCCTGACGCCCCCGGACTCCCCCGTGTCCGGCAGCGGGCTGGCTGTGATGCCCCGCGGGGGAGGCCGCGGCTCGCCCCACGGAGAGATCCAATTCCCCGCTGTGTACATTTCGGAGGATGAGCCCAATTACAGCTTCGAGGAGAACTTGACAAGGAATCAGAATACCCTCGTCTGTAAGTGTTTGCATAGTATTTATTTATTTTTTTATTTTATTTTTTAAGCAGCTTTTTTTTCTGTTTTTGTAAACAAAATATGTGTTACTAACCAATTGTTTGATCTCCACTTGCGTGGCGTAATTTCGAAACGCTATTCCGCCGTGTCATCTTTTAAATTTCAGAAATATCTTTTCTGAGATATTTGTTTTGATCGCTTGTCTGTTTTGCCAGCCACATACCTCCTAATTTCATAAAGTAAAAGGGTTTCTCCGAAATTTTTTTTCGCTCAAAAAATTGGAAAGAAACTCGAATTTTGTGTAAAGAATAAAAAATAGGACTTTTTCTTGAACCTTGCTATAAGATTTATCGCACTAAGCGTATTTTCTAACGTATTTTCTGCAAATGAATTCATAAACTTTATATTGTTTTTGATGCATAAAAATGCGCATATTTTTAAGTATTTTCATTGAGAAAATTCAGCAGGCAGAGGCTTAACTTTATGTCGAAGAGCAAAAAATGGAGAGGCTCTCCATTAATGATATTACCCTTTTTGTTTCAACAAATTGGTCATTTTCCCGCCACTTTTGGCGCTAACTGTCACACTTCACCTCACCTCTTCCCGTGACATGTCACTCTACATTACGTACAAAAAATTATTCTACAAAAATGGTGTCGCAGCTATTGTTATTCCCTCCCTCCGCTTGTCATAATTTCATAACCCCTGCTCGTCCCCCCCCCCCTTCACAGTGTGCCGTCATTTCTGGAGAACCTCTAACAACGTTTAAATTGTTCATACAAGAATAAGAATTGTTGAATCGTGTTTAGGTCTTAGAAAAAAAAGTTTTTTAAATGCAAAGAAGTGAACTTCTCGATTTAAAGAAATCCGACGAAAGAGTTTGTTTTCAAGCTTCTTTCCGGGTGTTTTTCATCAGTAAGATAGTAAGAGTGTCTAGTAAACTTGAAACACGCCAAGATATTGTTTCACACATATTTTTAAATGTCTGTTGTTTTGAATAAGTCGATCATTTTCCGGCGAGTCAATTTTATCAACAAAATTTAAGGTAAATTGGACTTTGTCATCTCTCAGTTCAAGATATTAAAAGTTCGTTGTCAATGCTGATATTTTGTTATGGATTTTAAAAGAGAGAGAAGAAAGAAAAAAACAACTCAGGAATCTAGAATACACTCCAAGACTCCTCTTTCAGCTCCTGCCTTTCAAATTCTTGTTTCTGTTTTTACAGCAGTGCACTTGTTTGCCAGGTTCGTGTTTGTTTTCCTCCTGATTCATCCACTGTTGCTTTGTCGTATGGAAAGCTGCATTAATGGAAGCGGTAGTCCCATGTCTTTGAGTTTTGAAATCAACTTTCCCAATGTTGCATGTGATTATTCGAAAGCATGACAGCGCAAATTATGAACTTCGTGGCATTTATTTTGTATTTGGATATTCTTCATGCATCAATCCGTCACAGATCCGAAAATTGTAAAAAAAAAAAAAAAAAAAAATTGGAAATGGTAGAGACCGTAAAATCCCCTCCCCACGCACACATGAACTACTCAGAAGAAGTTTCGTATTTAATATTATTTTGCATCAGTTCATTATTGGTAGTACTTTATCTGAAGTTTAGTACAATAAAAAAAAATTTCACTCGTGTTTTTTAATGATCATAAAAAAAATCGTACTAAAAGCAGTTTTTGCTGGAATTTACGAATTTATAATTTGTTTTCGGAAGGACTATTTAGTGATGCATACGTACTTCGTTGAAAATTTACCTATGAATCTCTCAGTTTTTTTTCAAACATTTGTACATAACTATGCGTTATTGATCGTAATTTTCGACTTCAAAAAATTTTTAACTTCAGCAAATAAGTTGTCTAAAATTATATGCTCATCTTTCGTCGGGTAAGAATGTTAATTATGTGGAAAAAAACTTCCATGAAATGGTTCATTCCGAAACTTCACATAATTTATCACTTTTCAGCACGAAATCTTTCTCTGTAAATGTTTGTGTTTACGTTCTCTTCTACATCTTTTTCTTCTGCTTAGCATCTAATGGGCTGATATTTTCTCTTTTATTGAGACCATATTTTTAATGTGCCAATTGTTATTTCTCTTTAAAAATAGAAGGTGAATTGAAAATTTTCATAAAACTAAACGCGATGTCACAAAAAATGAGAAAAAATTTCGCATAAGATAAACAAGAGTATAAAAGGGGAGGAACACAGCGATGGCGAAAAAAAGACGGACTATTGCATAGTGCGTGTGTGTGTACCCAAGTAGCACATTCCGTTTTTTAAACGTTGTAAAATGGTTGTTAACGTTGTGACAACCGCTTAAAAACGTTTATAAAACGTTTAAAGGTTATTTGTGCTACCTAGGTACAGTGGCGGATCATAGGATTTTGAGGCCCCAGGCGCAACTTGATCCGGAGGCCCTCCTATTGACTCTAGTATACAAATGGAACAGTTCAATAATATAAAAAATGCAGACAATCATTCTTTTTTTTTTTTATATAAAATCAAAATGCTTGAGGGTGGGGAGAGATAATTTACATTCCTATTTAAAGGAAAAAAACGGCATCTCTGGGGGGGGGGGGGGGAATCGCAGGAATTTTTTTCCCGCCTGGTATATATTTTTTTAATAACTTAGACAGTGACGGGGGTTAGATCCGAGCCGATGGAAGGAATTTAGTACATACCTAGGCTAGGTATGTACTAAATTCCTTCCATTCTGTACTTTTTAATATTTGCGCTTTGACAGGCAATAATTAACTCCGCATCATCACGTGTATCAATCCCCCCCCCCCTCCCCTTCTGAATAATCCCGTCTCTAGTTCAATCATTGTGTTAGTCTCGAACGAGGAACTTATTTGCATTGCAAATATAATATGAGAAAATAGTTGTCAAACATTCTCCTTTTAGCTACCGTATCGGTGTATGTCTTAATTCTAATATTCGCCGCAGTTAGAACTTAATACATTGAATTGTAATCGTTTGTACCATTGTTGCATGCTTGACGTACAGCCTCACTCCAGACGAACAGCTCTATGCTTCAGCAGTTCAAGAGAGGAAAGGGATTCTATGGCTGTTGGGAAATTTTTTTTTTTTTTTTTTTTTTTTCATTGTTTGTTACGGGCTGCTTTGCCAAAACCCATTCCATGAGTCGCTACTTCTGTTAAAATGTATGAAATGAAACATATGTATCGTTTCTCTTGAGCGAAAAGTATTGTGGATCTTTTGAGTATACTTGGAGTGCCCCTTTCTGTTGATGTTGATAGGTTTATCAGTGCTGTAGTGGAAGGGGGGACGCTGTCCCCAAATAGCTGGTTAATCATTGTAAAATTTACGTAAAATTTATGTAATCGGTTTCAAACCGCCTAAAAAATGCATTTAAATTGAAAAGGCATAACTGAGCTTTTTTGGCCCAACAAAAATTAGACAACCATGCCATTTACCCAATAAAAAAATATGCGTCCCTCCAAATGTTTTGTCCAATTGCATCACTGGGTTTGCATGACAAATATTCATTACCGTTACGAAATTCCAGCTTTTCGAAAAGTGCGTCGATGTGTAAAAATTGATAAATGCTTACGTTTTTAGCTGCTTCTAGCTATTTTTCCTTTATTATTATTTTTTTTAATTCAATCTTAGTTTCTATATTATGAAGCAATTTTGTGTGAGAACGAATGTTTTCATGTTTTCTTGAAAATATAATGCCAATCGGACTTTTTCTCCCTCCCTCTCTCTCTCTCAACTATTTGTAGTAAAATTTCTAAATGGTAAATGTTTTAAATCATTTACCTACTTTAAAAAATATTCAACAAAAAGTCTACAATATATACTATTATTTATTTTAGTGAATAAGCTTGATTATTCTATGTTATAAACGATCTCGATTAACGGACTCCATCCATTGTTTAATAACTTTTATCTTTTACTTTGTAAATAGCTCAGTTCTGTGTGAAAATGATTTCCTGGTGCGATGTAAAATAGTACCACCCTCAGTTCAATTTCGTACAAAAGTCAAAGCTGCGCAAACAAATAATTCTGTAAGATGGAATATGAGTCTATCTCGTCAAATGTAGTGTTTTTCACGTGGTACATATTTTTATTAAGAAGGATTACTAAGTTGTTTTCATCATTATTTTTCTTATTAATTAATATTATTTATAAATTTTTGAACGTAATTTTGAACAGTTTTCTTCTGAGCAGCTCAAAATTATTTATGAAAAATCAAGTGAAATTCAAGCACCAATTTATGGTAGAGAAAAAATTCTGAGATAATTGTTCGCTATTGTAGTCCAAAGGATTTTTGATGTTAAATGAACTGGATTTGTAAAATTATGTTGATGAAAAAATGAAAATAATAAATGAACTATTTGAAAAAAAAATATTAAAACCTAATACCAAATACATACCTAATGCTAAACGAATATGTACATCCACTGATTAAATTATTTAAATCCAAAATACTAAAAAGTAAACATTTTCCTCCCGATATCTGATGGCTATTTTGTACTTAATTACTTTGTTTCGTTGTTTACTCTTCCACATCTGAAATGAATAAACTAAATAAAAATAAGAATTCCGACACAATAAAAAAAATCTGTCTCCTAAACATGAAATAATGTTTTTAGCGCTAAACGCATCAAATCCAGCGGTTTCGTAAATCAAAAACTAGTTACGGTCCCGCTCCTAAAGTATTGTTTCCTTTTCACGTGACCCATTCTGATGGGAAGAGTCTGAACTTATCTGCTCGCCGTGTCCGATTCCAGGCGCCTTTTTTTCCACAATTCGTTCCACGTCGCTAGAAATTAAAGCGACATCCACCGTTAAAGAGGAAACAGGACCGTTGTTTAATGGTGGACAAGACATCATTGCATTGATATTTCATCAGGGACTTTTCGTGAAAAGTTAAGTGCGAAACTTAGGAATTTTTCCCAAAATTCTGAAAGGCAGTTTTAGTATTATAGTAAGATGTTTGCAGCTAATTTTTGCTAGATTTTGCCAATTTCTCGGTGAAACATTGAACTTTATTTTTAGCCGTGGATATTTTATTCGTTATATGAACATACGTAGCTTACCTAGTAGCTAATAGTTCAGGGCTCGCGCTAAGCATTCTCCACAGCGCCAGAAGCGATAAAATTGTAAGTTCAGGAGAAAAAAAAACTGATTTGGCGAACAGAAAACTCGCCTAAATTTTTACAAAAAGGAGGGGGGGAATTAACCAGATCCTCAAAATTATGCTAAAATTCAAAATAATGTTTAAAAATTCATCAAGAAAAGAAATAACGCAGAATTGAAACTCAATGCATTATGCATTTCTATTAAGTACCGTATTTATTGTATAAAATTATTAATCTTACGTATTGTATAAAATGAATGCTACTTATCTGATTGAAGTTTTCTAAAAAAAATCACCATTACATTTTTTTTTAATTAACCCTTTCGCTACCACAGTGACATATATGTCCCGCAGGCAGTTTCAAATGACCCTATGGGCGAAATATGCTTTGTATTATTGTGAATGCATGTCCCGCTGATATTCCTTGATATCACTGATTATTCAGTGTAATTTTCTTCCTTTTATCGATATTTGCATTGTAACTGATGTATTTAAGTACTTATTTCATTTTTTTTCTCAGAAAAAAATTGGTAGTGAAAGGTAGGGATGCACTGATAAGCAAATGGGCCGATTACCGATTAATCGGTCGTTGATAATCGGCCGATTAATCGACTGAGCCGGTTAATGATAAGGGTGATTGTTTCTAATTCTACCAATTTTACCATCACTGTTTTTCCCTTATATAACTCCGAGTTTAGAAATATTGAGTAATTTATTTCCGAGAGATTTTTTTTTCCATTTTCCTAATTTTCACAAAATAATTTCAATATTTTATCAAGCTTCTTAGAACCAATTTTCATATTATTGTCAATAATATTTCATTAACACATTGTTAATTATGTTAATTGAACATAAAAATTCAAAAAAAGGGGAGGGATTGTCTGTAATGAGCACTTTAATTTAGGAGTACTTTTAATTGAATTTTTTTAATAAATAGTTGCAATTTAATTCAAGACTTTTTTTGTGAAAATAGGAGGTTATACTATGAGCACTGTACTAAGGAGAAAACTGTCGCCACATGAAAAATGTGTTGCAACATTGTCTATGTATATTTATTCAAAGTAAGAGGATTAATTTACTAAAAACTTTGTCAACTGTGAGGATTATTATTACTGTTAACAAAATTATTCATCATAGTTTCTTAGGGAAGGTATACTTTGAAGAATGCTTTTTAAAAAATATTTTTTGACCGATTAATCGGTAAGATTTTGCCAATTATTAATAATCGGCAAAGTGGCCCATTTTTGCCGATTAATCGGTACTGCGGTTTAATTGGTGCATCCCTAGTGAAAGGGTTAAGTTTTTGGCTAACACTTTTAGAACTTGGTTAACCCCTTCCAGGCTCATTTTATTTCGGGATTGCGGATCAAAAAATGTCAATATTTTGTAGGCTTATTTTCATACATACATATCTTTTTAAACATAATAGCATCATTCGCATGCAACATTTCCTAAAAATAAATGTAAAAATATCTATTTAAATAAATGAGTATTTACTTGTAAAAATGGCTTTCTGTATATCAGAAATCATTATACTTTGGAGTTGGCCCACTCTTATCTTAAATCTACAGCTCAAAACACTGTATAGTTATGTTATCTAGTAGCAACAATAGTAAATAAAAGCATCCGAAACCATAAAAGGGACATGTGAAATAATTCGGGAAAGACTGGTTGTGCAGTGTTAATTTTCACAGTGCGCGAGCTACACTCAGGATGAGCTAGAATGGAACATTTCGCTTGCCCGAGTCCAGCTCGGGAAAAGCCGGGAAGTGGTTAATATGTTTAAATTTTGGCTAGTTTGCTGGCTAGCAATTTGACATTTTTAGCACAGCAGAACTCGATCTCGAGCTACAATTATTTAAAAATAGCATGTTGCCGAAAAATGAATGTAATTTAGTAAGACATCAACCATACAGCATCTTTGTTCACACGTAAGATTTTAACTAATATTAAAGTTCACACGTAAGAATTTTTTTTTTTTCGAATTGTTCGATGATTATCGTCTTTTTGGAATTACTGGGTCATCAGAATCCGAGTCGTGGTTATCGCATGCGAATCCACGCATCGCTCGAGAGGTGGCATGCTAATGCGATGTTTTTTTTTTTTTTTTGTTGTTCAGTTTGATTTCCGAGCTGTCATCTGGGTTTGAGATTAAGCAACACGTAAGATGGCGATCCAAAGCGATGGCCTGGAAAAGTTGCGCTTGGAAATGAATTCGGGTGATAAAGGATAAGGTTGTTCAGGACACCGTGTGATTTTCCCGTCGAATTAGAAAAAGGCAGGTTTTTAAAGTGCTGTCAAATCAATGAAAAAGATGCGCTTGTCATTTAGATGTTCTAGTGAGGAAACTGCCGGTTCATGTGGATACAGATGATAGAGCTTGTCGGTTGCCCTTCTTTGTGAAAAAAGAAATAAATGACCTTAAAAAATTGTACTGCCCCTTTTTATTAAACCTCACTTTTTGGATGTTAAAAGTTTTCAGAAATTGATCCTGTCTTTTCGGAAAACAGTTCTTTTTGCTTTTTGCCCCAATTTTTAATAACAGAATGCATGACTTGACTTTAAAAAAAACTAATAAAATAAACGAGTTGTGTATTTCTGTGTAAATCTCTGAGAGCTCTGTTTTTAAGTTTATTATTTTCTAACTCACTTTTGAATGCTTTTTTTCTGTTAAATTATTACTCCATTCCACATTATATATATAGTAAAACCTCGTTACATCGAATAGCAATACAACGAAGTATCCCTTTCAATGAAATGAATGTTCAATCCTACTTCAATTACTATTACATTGTCTAAATTCTATTTTTTGCTGTAAGGAACAAAATGGCCCTGTGCTCTGTAGTTCTCATTATACTAATACCTATATGTCACTCGAAAAAAAAAAAAGAAATGGCGAAATTTTATTTTGAATGCGAGTATACTTTATCTCCCTCATGTCTCCAGTATTTATTCCATGTTATACGATATATCTATTCAGAACCCTCCGCTTCTATTTGGAGAGTTATACGTTTACGTAATCGCCCGATTCTTTTGGGCAGCGCACGGGTACACCTCTCCATCATTCCCATTCTCCAGATGCTGAATACTTTGGCTCTATTTGTGGCGTTTCATAAATAAAATTGCCTCCAGAATGGAGAGCTTCATTATTAAAATGGAGAAGCGTCCAGATATCAATTTTGACGTTGTGGGCCGACTTCCAGCAGGAGCGAAACTTTCATAATCTTTTTGGATATCTTCCGCTTGGGTCACTTCCAGCTTGGTATAGAAACATGCCAAGATGTTCGGAAATGTTTTTAAATGCGTGCATAACTTGCTCTGTTTTGTTTCTTGACAGGGAGGGGAAAAAAATTCTGAATTTATTTCGCGAATGAATGTTTGAATTCTGTCGAGGTGTATGAATTATGCTGGAACAGTGATCGGAAAAAATATTGTATGTGGAAAAAAGAAAAAATTTAAAATTGGCAGAAGTTGAAAATGTGAATCTGCAGCCAAATTGCTTTGACAGATTGTTTTCTTCCTTCCTTTTTTTTTTGGTTATATTTCATGCGAAGGCGTTTTTTAGCATTAGAGTCAATTGAATTATCTTTATTTAGGACTCTTTATTATTTCAAATGTAATCTGATTAGAACCAAAAATATTTTGAAATTTAAAATACTTTTTTTACTAGTAATTAAGAAATAAAATAAACAAAATGTGACAACATATTGCTGAAATTTATCTATGTCATTTCCTCTTTTTAATCGTTGAATCTGGGGTTGTTGTTAGTGCTTTTCTAACAAAGAATTTTGAAAATGAAATGCTATTATTTTTTTTCCCGGAAAGTAAACTAGTCTCATATTCCAATTTGAAACCTATAGATAAAAACTAAATGCAGTTTAAATTTCGTTTTCTCATTAATGAATTAGCCGACATGAACTGTTAATTTGTAAGACAGAAAATCATTACTTCACGAAAATTTGAATTGGATGTAAAATTGAAGAACGAAAGAAACTAAATAATGAGGAACTGCTCATCGTGTGGGATTTCAAGTCTCGTATAGGAGGGCATAGCACACGACTGACCTTGGTGAACTCCTGAACCCTTGGGTTTTAACGTTATTGTTAGTTCTAGTATACTATTATGTGTACATGTAAGGAAAATACTGTGTGAGCCCCCCCCCCCCCCTCCACACACACACACACACAAGAGAATTTTTTTTCTTGTTATGATTATGAATAATACTCCCCTTCCCCAAATAGAGAATTCGGAATACGCTAGTAACTCAAATGCATAATACTCGTAGAATAACCATGTAACATTTATACGAAACTAAGTTCCGCAAATAGGCAGTGGCTAACCGTTTGTATTGTTTCAAAATTTAAAATCTAGCCTATTCTGAATTACATTCTTCAATTACATTCAATTTCCTTACAATACGTTCTTCAATTGATTTAACCACCACTTACTCGTACTTTATCGGTGATATTACGCTGAAAATCATCCGTCGGTTATCCAACTGAATAAAAATAATTGCCCCCCCCCCCCCCTTCAAGTTACTCAGGTAGGAACGAAATTTGTGAAAATGTCTAATACGCTTGCGTATTTAATGGGCAAGTAATGTGTGCTCGGAAAGAGGCCTATCCTAAACAAGAAGAAACCTTAGACATCTCAGTTCACAGCACAGGGAAACGTCAGCCGCGGAAATTATAGATAGTCAAGAGCCTCCAAGTCCGGAAAAGTTATAGTCGAACCTGTTTATCTCGAACCTGCTTATCTCGAAAACCTCTGTGTGTCGAAAATTTTCAATTTCCCTGCATTTACAGCATAAATTTAATGTTTTTTCTTGTGTTTATCTCGAATGATTTCTCCCGAAAACCTCTATATCTCGAATTTTTACGACTCTTATTTTTGAAGTTAATCTCCAGCCACCTTTATCAATGGTATAACTTGTGGAGACAAAAATCATCTTTTGTACAATCATTCAAAGACTATGCTCGTACTTAACCCATTAATGCCTGACATTTTTTTTTTCCAAAGATATTTTGTATACTGGTTACAAACAGTGTTTAATGGACAGGAAAAGAAATCAAAAAAATATCATGTAAAAAATAATTGTTTTATCAAAGAAAGAAAAATCGTCCTTTAAAAGTGACGATAGACCCCAGAGGGTACAAACTTTTTTACTAAAAAATTTTTATGCCTACAATATAATATTTTAAAAGACATTTTATAAGAAGAAATAAAATCAGCAATGAACATAAACGGGAAGATAGGAATAAGTTTGAAAACTTAGCTTTTTTTCTTGAGATTGTGAACGTGATTTCATTCTTGATAAAGATCCTATTAAAACTGCTACAGAACACACTTTACAATAATTATGTACTGCAATTTGTTAATAACGAATTGAAACAATACCAAGGTATTAATTAAACACTATTATATGGTTAAAATGCTCATTTTGGGGAAATTCAGACCCTTTTTTGGCATTAATGGGTTAAAGGTATGCATTAACTTGCTACAGCTATGGTCATCACAATGAGTAAAACGTGGACTCACAACATGTCGTACAGTCAAATACTCAACACTATCAGTGCAAAACAGTGTGTTAAGTATTTGACTTTGTTTCAATTGCCTATTTTTGTAAATTTTATCACAACCTATGTATCTCGAAACCTCAGTGTCTGGAATTTTTCTTCTGTCCCGTGAAATTCGAGATATACAGGTTTGACTGTATCACCTTTATGCTGCTCGTTCGGATAAGTATTTCTCCTGCCAGAGCCCCCCGAATTCCCCTGTCCGACTTTAAGCTCGTGAGCAAAAGAGGACAAGAAGGAAAAAAAATCTCTTCCGATTCAGTTTAACCTCTCCGGAACTGGTTTCATGTCCTTATCTGATGCAGGAATGCTGCGAGAGAGGAGCCGACTTTAACCTTTTCCTTCTCTCGATCTCCCAACAATGACCGTGGCCTCGAACTTGAACAATACTAACCCCAAGAAGCTGTCCGAATCTGGTTTTCTCTCTCTCTCTCTCCTTCCGTAATCGATGCCGTTTCAATTTTTCCTTGGCCTTCAAACTCGAAAAATGGGGGAATCCTCCGTCCATCATCATCATCCCCTTCAGGATCACAGAGCCTCTCCCTCTCTGAGTGACTCCACAACAAACGAGGAAGTGTGATCTGGTTCTTCATCGCCGCATCCGTTATCAGGTCACACAAGAAAAATTCCTCTTTTTCTTTCTTTTTTGCCATCTTTTATGATCGTTTTGGTTTTTATTTATTTTTTTGTTGCGTGCGTGATTCCTCCGGTTGTTGCGGCTTTCGGCGTGAGCAGTCTCGGAACGAACGGTTCTTGTCATGTCTGAAATAATAAGAGAAATTGTAATTTCCGGATCTAGAGGTATTCTTTTTTGACTTTTTTTTTGAAAAGTATGATCTTACTTTTGTTTGGTTTCCTGTATCCGGGCCAGTATCACAAATTGAAGTTACAACCAAAATTAAAATGATTTTCATTTGATTTTCTTTGACAACGTATTTGAATTGGAACCTATTCCGGGCTAGACCTTGTTGACTTAAGATGGTGCAACATGATTCAGTTAAAGGCGAAATTCGCAAAACATTCCAGTAACCAGCTAGGCTCCTAAATATTGCAGGTATGCTTGAAATATTGCAGGTATTTGCTGTGCTTTTTGATCTATTCGCACGAGTAATACATTTTTACATACATATTTACTTTATTCCCGACATTTTAGAGGTTGGTTTTTCATGTTCAAAAACTTAAATGTAAAGGGAGCCATTATTTATTAAAATCAGTATTAACCTTCTTTCTCCCTTTTTTTTTTTCTTCAATTTTCAAAAATAATGACTTTTTACATATTGCGATCGTGCCCGACGAAACAGTCACACCCGCCACTTTTTGAGGCAAAAACGTTCTTAGAAAGTTGATATTTTACGCTGTATGATACATATTGACTCTTACGTTTAAAATTATGAAAGTTTTTAGCCGAAGTTTGAAATCCCCTAAATATAGTGCAAATGTACAAATAAAAATATCACACATGTGCAGATGGATGAAACAATGCAATAAGAAAAGGAAAAGATTTTTTAAAAAAATCTTTGCCAACTGAAAATTCGTACCAGCAATATGTCTTGCACGTATCATTTAAATTTAAAAGGCAACTTGTGGAAGTTACTGAGGTATTTATGTCTTTTTTTTCATTAATTTTTTTAATCTTATCATATGATGAGTAACACCCCCCTATGTTATCTCTTATTTTTCAGAGATTTAATGTCTCTAGATATGGTATCAGTTTTAGCTATCGCTGTACGTTGTTTATTTTGAAGAAAAAAAAGTGACCTTTGATTCATACCTTCCGTTCCTTTGTTGCTTAATTTTCTGAACTTTGCTACTCATTTACCCCTGTAGAAACCATCAAGCAGTCGTCAAATGCTCATTTCAGTAACTAATATCATCAATGCCCTTTGGACTTCACATCGTTTTCCCCTTTTCTCGAAAAACTAAATTTTAAATTGCCTCATCAAAAACTTGATTCTATCTTGTCTTATTTTAATCTAGTCTTTGGCATTTCCTATTTCTACGATTTAACTTTGATTTAG
This sequence comes from Uloborus plumipes, assembly GCA_038373865.1. NCBI lineage: Eukaryota > Metazoa > Arthropoda > Arachnida > Araneae > Uloboridae > Uloborus > Uloborus plumipes. Next base: position 120,842 of record JAXGGA010000349.1, on the reverse strand, counting down.
TATAAAAATAATTCTTAGAAAAGAAACAAAGTGTCAATTTCTTATGAATCTTGTTTTTAATTTAACGTATTGCTTACATATAATTTCAAAAACACTTCACGACTACCTTTACGCCCTCTTATATATTTCATGAAGAAATAGTAACTTCAAAAGGTAATAACAAAATATTTGCTTAAGAAGTCACACATACGTAATTTCTTAAGCTTGTAATTTCTTAAGTAAAAAAACTTTGTTCCTTACCATTTTAAATTATTAAGTGTTACTTTCTTATGTGTGTTTGTGTCTGATACTGAGAATAGTGTCCTATTAAGCAGTATGCTACTGCCCTTAAGCAAGGGCTAAGGCAGAACTGGAATTTACTGTTTAACCCATAATTGCCTAGCCTCCCTTTTTAGGGACGGTCCAAAAAGGGTCTGAATTTCCCCCAAATGAACATTTCAACCAAACAATAGTGTTCAATTCTTGGTATTATTTCAATTCGTTATTAACAGATTGCGGGGCATAGCCATTGTAAAGTGTGTTCTGTAGCAGTTTTAATATGACCTTTATCAAAAATGACAGCGTTCACAATCTCAAGAAAAAAAGCTAAGTTTTCAAAGTGATTCCCAGTTTCCCAGTTTATGTTAATTGCTGATTTTATTTCTTCTTATAAAATGTCTTGTTAAATATTATATCGTAGGCAAAAAAAAAAAAAAAATAGTAAAAAAGTATATATCCTCTGGGGTCTATCGTAACTTTTAAGGGACGATTTTTCTTTCCTTAATAAAAAATTATTTTTTACATAATATTTTTTTTATTATTTTTCCTGTCCATTAAACACTGTTTGTAACCAGTATACGAAATATCTTTGGGGAAAAAATGTCTGGCATTAATGGGTTAATACCCAGCTTTGCCTTCAGTTTATAAACTGAACCGTACTATTGCTGAGCACTCTCACAAGGAGACGGCACGGCCGTGGGGTCGGAGATTCGGGTCAATTTTTTTTGTGGGGAAAGAGGACCATTAGTACCTCACGTGGTTGAAGTAATACGACGCACTACTCAGAAAATTTTGAGAAAAATCGAATTTAAGTTTCCGATTTTTAAGTTGAAGCCTTATCAGTTTAAAATCTCTTTCTTGAGATAAGCCGCCGTGGTCCAGTTGGAAGAGTGCCAGGCTTGCGATCCGGTGGTCAAGGGTTCGAGTCCCCCTGCGGGTTTTTTTTTTTTCTCTTTTCCCTCCAAGTTGTTGATTATGTTTCTTCTCCGAACCTAATTAAAAAAAGAATATTTGAGCCAAAGAATGCAAAGTTTTTCATTCACTGAAAAACATTCGCGCTCGTTATTCTATCTGCTCATAGAACGTTCCGATCTTAATTTTTATTATTATTATTAATTTTTACCTAGCAATTATTGAAACTGTTCACATCCCTATATTATTTTTTAATACTGTTTTGATTTTTTTTTTTTTTTTTCAATTATTTTCTTTTTCTTACAACAACACAATTCATAACGGTGGGTTTCTTTTATTTTTCATTGTAAATCATATAAGGAGGAGTATTGGAACAATAATGAGAATAAATTCAATATTTAAAAAAAAATAATTATATACAAAACCCGCAGTGGTAATAACCGTTGAAAAAAACAAACTAATACTTTTTACATTGGGCAAATATTTTTTTACAGTTATTATAACATTTTTATATTAATGAGTATAAATTCAATTTTTTTCATACAATAATAAAAAACAAAAACTGTAGCGGTAATTAACGAAGAAACAAACAAAGCAATAATTTTCAAATGGTGTAAATAATTTTTACAATAATTATAACACTTGGATATTAATGAGAGTAAATAACAAAAAAGAAAGAATCCCCCCGCAGTGGGATTCGAACCCTTGCCCACCGGATCGCAAACCTAGCACCCTTCCAACTGGGCCACGGTGGCTTAGCACAAAAAAGAGATTTTAAACTGATAAGGCTTCAACTTTAAAATCGGAAACTTAAATTCGATTTTTCTCAAAATTTTCTGAGTAGTGCATCGTATTACTTCAACTACGTGAGATACTAATGGTCCTCTTTCCCCACAAAAAAAAATTGACCCGAATCTCCGACCCCACGGCCGTGCCGTCTCCTTGTCAGTAAAAAGAAAGTAAATTTGGCAAAGGTGCCAAATTTACTTCAGCAACTCATTTGTTGGCATTCTCAGCTACAATGAGATGAGATCTGCCTCCAGTTCGGTTATTGTCGTTTCGGAATTGAAGAGTCCATAAAAAAGACGAAACAGCAGTTTCTGGATGGCATGACCGCTCTGTTGGTACGATGCATGTGTTAGTATCCTAGTTTTATTTAAGTTAGCCGTAAATAATTGTAGTTTTAATAATTTATGTATATGTGGCGAATTTTCCACCTTCTATTCGTCCGACTGCAATTTTAATTTGATAGTTCTTTAGACTTTGGATCCTTTGTCCTGCATAGCTTCTGCTTCAAAATTAGAACTACTTTGTCTTGAAATAAGAAAATTGTATTTAAAAAACAGAATACCGCAAAAAACTTCTTTTGCTTCAATGTCAATGTTATTCTGACAAGAAACACAAGAAAAGTTCATTTCTTGATCTCCATTCCTCTACTTTCCTCGCATCTGGTCCGATCTTCATTTCGTGAAGAACCAAAAAAATTGGGATGAATTTTCTGCTTCCTGCTGACGGAAATCAAAGCCTACGCACGGCAAGCACCGCCCTTCATCTGTGAACCGTGAATGATGATCCACTACGATGATGATGTGTTGTAGAACCTAATCCGAGTCGCACTCTTCCGGTTTGTTTGTGCAAGTCCTTCTTTCTCTTCTTCGTTTCAGACCTTGCTATCCGAAGTAGGTAGGTCATTCGGATCTGGGCTCTCAAAGCAGTGGTGCCCACGTATTGAATCTTCGTTTTATTGGCATTTCATGTGGGTCAGTGTCATTACGGGCTCGATGTAAACAATGGAAGACTCGCCGATGACCATCGAATAGTGTGGGATTTTTCCATGCTAAAATCACGAAAAAAGCCCAGTTTTCTGCTATTGTCTTTTTTTTTTTTTTTTTTCTTAAATGCTCCAACGTCTTTGGCGAACTGCTCTAAGAACTTGTCCCGTTCTAGATCGCGTAGGTTGCGTCTTTTCTTCATGTCTTTACAAGGAAATATATACATTAAAAAATGGTCGATCAGTAGTTCCGAAACTTTTCTTTATGCAAAATTTTTAACATTTTGAGTGTTCGTCGTTATCGTTTTCTGTGCACCTGACGTGTATTTTATCTATTGCTCCATATTTTTTTCGTCGCTTGATGTACGAAATAATATTTATAGGCACGAGTATAATCATCAGAACTTAAATGGTATTGAGTGTCTTCTGATCTTCTTAATTAAGAATAAATGAAAATAACCGAGTAGTATTCCTGAAGATCTTTTTCATGCAAAATTCTGAGCTGGACCTTTAAGATTGTCGTCGTTGTTTTTTTCTATGCGCTTGATGTGAATCTTATTTTTTGAAAATTACTTTTATTTTCCGCTGTATGAGATCTATTCATGGGGCATGAACGTGGGCACCATAAAAGTTTTTATAATTGATACCGTAAAGCACAAGCATAAATGCTCATACTAAATAAATGATTATCAAAGAAAAGAGTATTCCATAATTGCTCTAGCACCTTATACTTAAACTGGTTTTAAAATACGGGTGTTGTGACCGAAGCTTATTTTCAAACATAAAAAGTCCAAACAGACACCTTCCCCAGTGAAATCAATAAATACCATTGTGCTTAAAAAGTAAAAGCAAAAAAACAACGTTGAAAAGCGCAAATGAAGTTAGTAATTAATCATTTGCAATAAGTTTGTAGGTGAAAATTGCCAATTCCAAATATCTCCCTCAAAAGACTTCACGGTATGTGATCTACGATTTATTATCTCGTGCAGAAGTGCCATTTTCAAAATGAGGTACAAAACTCATAATGCTTCATTGTGCCAGTGATCTTCCATCAAGCCGCAGATGTCTTCGTGGCTATGTAACCAGGGGTGAAAGTGTTCCGGTATTTTACCGGATTTCCGGTATTTTCATGATCGATTCTGGTATTTTCATGTTCGAAAATACCGGAAATAAAATATTTTTAATTATGCTTTTGTATAGTTATATTGTTATGCTTTTGTATGCATCACCTTCGGTATTTTTTTTTTATTTTTCGAATTTTCGGTGATTGTTAAGATGCCATTGTTTTTTTTTTTGACTAAAAACTATTGGAAACTATACGAATGTATAAAATGTGTCTTGTTTGTTTATGAAAGGCAATTTATTATTAAATACGAAAAATTATAAAATTAGGTGTGCTTAAATAATAGGGGCCTTGGTTTTTTGAAAAAAGCACCCCCCCCTCCTCCCACGCACACATTTTCCCTTCAAAACTTTCAGGTATTTTTTCATGAACTCACAATCACCCCTGTAATGTAACGGCATTGCCTTAATTTTGCTATAGCCGTTTTAAATTCTTACCTTTAGTGCTGTGTGAAATTAGAAGCCACTTTAAAAAGCAAAAAACTTATTGCTTGTATCCAAATGTTCCACGTAAGGTAGGTAGGATTACCTATATTCTTATTTCCAGATCCAGCTCGTAATGATTTGCTATAAGTTTGTAGGTGATAACTGCCTCTCCCAAACATCAACGATTCATTATCGCGTGCAGAAGTGTCTTTTTTTTAAAAAAACGAGGTACCAACCCATAATACTTCATTGTGCCAGTGAACTTCCATCAAGTCGCAGATGTCTTCGTGCCAACTTAATGACATTACCTTAATTTTGCCAAAGCCGTTTCGAACGCTTCCCGTTAGTGTGTTCGCTTCAGACCTCAATGGCACCCATTACAAGGAACAAATGTCCGCGGCGTGCCTCGACTATTCTGTCGATCGTTCATTGATGAACCCGCTGTGTTCTACTTTTAGGCAACCATGAACTCTCAACATAGTTATCCGTCATAAATATAATGAATATGCGGCCGAAAGCGCTCGTTCGTTCCGAGATATTGAGCAAGATAAAAATGGATGGCCCGTCTTTATCTTTTTAAAGCAGATTTTCGGCAAAAGGCATGAATATTTTTCCTGCTGTGATGTTATCTTTAGCTCTTCTGGGCATGTCTATGTCTTTATGGCTTTTTTGCTTGGAATGTGAATGATTTGTATTTTCCATGTGTTTCATCGGAGTGTTCCCTGTTACATTTTGTATGATCTGCAAAAGTCGAAATGAACTAACTGGAAAAAAACAGCTAATATTTTTTCAAATGAAGACTGCGATTTAGATAATTCTGTCAGTCATTTAATAACAGTAAAAACTGTTTTGTGGCAATATATTTACAGTCGCTCCTGTCTATAGCGAATTTATGGCTACAACGAATCTTTATTATTTAAATTTTTATAACGAAATTTTTCTTAGCTTCCTTCGACTTCGCTTTAAACTGTACTTTTTAATCATGTGTGGAAATGGGAGAGGTAGGGGGCAACACCGCATCTTTAGGCTTTGAAGTAAAATTAAGACGTTCACATACATTTATGTGGTAAAAAGTAGTCATCATGTTTCCTTATACACTTATAAGAGCCAGTATTCAGAGTATGGAAGTTCTGATGTATGGGAATGTAAGGCAAAATAAAATAGCTAAGATACCTTCCCTTTTTTCTGCATGAGCAAATTAGATATTTGTTTTGAATATTGCAGTACATAAAAAAAGAGCTGTTTTATAACAAAACTTGCATTGAAATATTATTTTTCAAACATAAAAAATGTACCTTCCAAAAAAGGAGTGGAATTTTTTCACTTTTTTATGGAGCGAAGTGAAAAGTTAAAAAAAAAAAATATATTTGGTTATTAAAAATATTTTTCTGCAAATGAATGAGTAAATAAATATAAATGAAACGATTAGCGAATAAATAAATTAATACACGACTGGAATAGACTATAAGAGTTACTACTTAGTTAAAGTATTACTATACTACGCTGCACGGTTTCTTGACACTGGCGTCGTGACGTCAGCCAGTGAAAAACGAGTTAGATAAAACGTCACAGCCTACTTGGCGAATTAGAGGAGATCCTTAACTGCTTCCGAGCTCTTATTGGCTCCGCGCGTAGTGACGTTTAGTGTCAAGTTAGGTTGCTTTCTGGTATAGATAGGTGTCTCTGAAAGAAGTTAATATTTCACCATTTCACTTTGTCCGCTATTTCATTATCACCCACGTTCCACTGCAGTTATTTTATTACCTTTTATTTATTTATTTTTTTTTTTTTTTGGTCAACTTTTTTGCAAAATGACGGCTTTACTCCATGGGTGAGGGAGTCAAAATCGTCAGTTGGCCAGTTTTAACCAAGAAAGACTATAATACAAAACGTGGAATTTCATTACTACGCTCAAATGTACTAAATACGGTGAATTCATGTATTTACTCTGTTCATACAACAGTATTAGTCTTTCTAATCTAAATTAAGGTTTTTATCACCTTAAAATCAGAAGAAAAGTTACGAAATTCTTCAAAAACATCTCGCATGTAAACTAAATGGCCCTTAGACAGTGCAGCTTTAACTATTGTTTCTTCAAACCTCGAAAAATCCGATCAGAACAAGTTTTGCAAAACAAACTATTCTTTTTTTTTTTTTTTTTTTTTTAATCTTTATTTCAAGTATTTTGCATTTTCCTAATTTATGCTGCTTTTTACTTTTTTACTTCATTATGTATACTATTTTCAGGGCCGTCATTTCACGTTTTTCCAGGAGGGGGGGAAGGGCAAAGGGTCCAAACACAATGCAATTTCATCAGAAAACATCAAAAACCACGCCCACTTATATGTAAATACATTGATTTCTCAAAGTCAAGGGGGAGATTGACCTCCCCCCTGCCCCCTAAATGACGGGCCTGACTATTTGATATCGTTTCCCTAAATAGGTTTTTTACATGTAACTTTAGCGCTGAGACTCAGCACAAATATTTTTATGCCCTGTTTATATTCTTGGAATGAAATGATTATCGCCCACAGCTCCGACATCCCGCTCACTTCTCAATTATTGAAATGCCTGTTTTTTAGTGGTGGGAGAACAAAAGTGAGCAAGCGACTATTTTAGACAAAAAAAAAAAAAAAAAAAAACCTCTATTTTTAATCTAATCGAAAACCCTCCCCGCATTTCAAGTTCATAAAACTGCTCAAAGGTCATTGCTCACAGCGGTGATTCATTTAGGTTAAAACATTTAATTAGTCTTCACCACTTTTGACTCATTAAATTCAAATCGGCGGTCCATTAACCTGTTAAAAATTCTCCGACCACTCTCCCCGATATATCCATGTCTTATTCCCACGACGCAGAAGGACTGTGCAACCCAAATATAGAACACTAAGACTGCGGAATCGACGCTTATAAACAGGTAAATTGCCATGCGTTTTCATGTTTCTTTTTTCGGCCTTTGTTTTTCGCTGAAACAATGGGTTGCCGCTGTGGTCAAGTGTACCTGTCACTTGATGGGATCCTCCTACTACCTCAATGAACTTTTGAACTGTTGACCTGATTCCGATGGATGTATATTTTCGGCGCGGTGGAAATTAATTTTTCTTATTGCCTTTTTAATTTCGATCGTTTTCTCGTGGAATGAGTTTGGGATGTGTTGCCACACGCTAGGAAATTTTGTTGGTTTTTGGAGATTATTAGTTTTAATTAAACTCGGTTTCATTTAGTTGTAGTGGTCGTTTTTTAGTGTGTTATTTCGAGCAAATTAGTTTAAAGTTGCTTCAAAAAATGGAGGTGTTGTTCCTTTTTTAGCGAATCATTAAATTTCTACTTTTGCTACTGCTCGAGATACATTAACCTAAATTTCTGTTTTTATTCCTGTGAGATACTTTTTGCTTTTAATCCATTGCCCTCGATTTGTTTACATATTCCCCAAAAAATAAGGTGCAATTATTCAATTCGAATTTATTTTTGATTAAAAAGACATAAAAATATGTTCTGATTTTAGTCCACGTAAAATACTTTTTTATTTTGTTTTGGAGAATTCGCAGTTTTGATTTTAAAACACGTTAGTTTTAATCTGGATTTAGACAATCTAGATTACTTATCAATGAAGGCGGAGTAAGAGCATCACACCTCGAACTTTCCGCAGAATAATTCGAACAAAGAAAATAGGTATTTTTATTAGGTTAATGGGTCAGTGTTTAAAATGTAATAAGTTAAAATAACTAAAACTAATGAGATGTTTTGACCTAAATGAATCTCATCTGTGAATAATTATCTTCGTGTTAACTATTATAAATTTAATAGCATTTATATTGCATTCGGTGTAGTTGTTTTAACAAATTAAAAAGCTTAATATCTAAAGTAATTCGTTCTATATTTTATGAGAACAATTCTTAAAATTTTAATTGCCATATCAAAAAGGTGTTTGGAAATTGTTTCTAAACAAGTTCACTGCATTTTTAGAAAAGTCAAACCAAGGAGCCAAACTTAAATTAAAGAAACTCTAAGTAACTCAGTTATCTCACTTTAAAAGAACAGATTTTAACAAAAATGGTTTGATTGTAACAAAATGACAGATTGTAACAAAAACACAATAACAAACTAATACTTTTAACAAAATTCACGCTTGTTCGCAAATGCAAACAAATCGAATTCTTTCAAAAGCTTCTCGGGCTGCAAAGAAACAGTAGTATGAAATCTGGCAAAATAAGTACAAGTTTAATGATTGCAGTAATCTGCAATTTTAGTTCGATGAAACGCTAATTAATTTTCTTTTTCTTTTCAAGCACAAAGGTGTTTATTCATTTCTAATGTGGTACATGTTTGATTTTTTTTAAAAAAGAAATTACCATAGGGTGCCACGACATGCCCTGAAGTCATGGGGCTCGAACTTTTGAAACCACGATGTTTTTATTTAAACTATGTGGAAACATATCCGTAACCCATGGGTGAAGATCAAGACAGTGAACGTGTTATGAGATTATACAATCACATTCTGTTGTTTCAAATTTTAAAATGGAATCACTGAAACCAAGCTGCAGTGATACGCTCGATCAACAGAAGTAAGATGTTCCATCTTTGAGTGTTCAAAATAGGTTTACCGCTGCATAAATTTTCGGCTCCCTTCTGGAAGCAAACCCTGTGGCAGTCATCCTGCAGCTTATACATGATTCAGATTCAAGTGTAGCTCTCATTGGTATATCTTAAATTAACTCAATGTATTTCGTTAAGCCTAGCTGTTTCTGTGTATATCATTATTAAGAATAACTCTGTATATGATTATATTTGTGTATCTTTAAGCCAAGCTCTAATCGCCTAACTCGATTTCTCAAAAGGTTGAATGAAAGTTGTGAGGCGTAATTTGTAACTCATGAAGACATTTTAAATAATATGATTCTAGCAGCCAAATATTTGCATAAATCTTTCGACAGCGGTTTTTTTTTTTTTTTTTTTTGCAAATAAATATAAAATACGTATAAACGATTAAATGTATCATGTTTAAAAATATATATATATATATATATATATATATATATATATATATATATATATATATATATATATATATATATATATATATATATATATATATATATATATATATATGAGCAAATATTTAGAAAAGTGCCAATTTGAGTCCCAAGGGAATTTTCACTAGTATTTCAATAACTAGTTAAAAAAATAATTTTCCCCAGAAAGAAGATAAGGTTCTGCTTTCATTTCATCTAATAACATCAGAAAAAAAATTTTTTTTTCTTCAGAAAATATTATTTTTATACATCAAAAATCAGATCGGTAACGTGTCCCAAGTAGCAAAGCTTAGCATGCAAACAGGTCATGCGCACTTTCTAACTTCCCAAAAAAACGCACTTGCACAAAAAACGATTCTATTTTTACCCCTTTGTTAATATTTTACTTCATTTTTGTTTTAATCGTTTTCTGATTTTCTAGCCGATGCGAAATAAGCGTGTCCCAAGTTTCGCCGTCAGAGTGGTAACAATAACTTCCGATCTATGTTTAGGCTCCCAAAATCATTTCCTGCACCAAAACCACGTGATACTGAGTACCTGGCTGAATGTTTTATCGAATCGTAATTAAAAATTTGCATTTCTGCATCTAAAATTGTAGGTAAGTTTTTTTAAAGTGATTTTATAAAATGTGTGTCATTTGAGTCATCAGATCGGTAATTCGCTTTAAAATGCGCAGTTTTTATTATTTTAAAAATTATTTTATATATAAGTATAGTCCTTTATTACAAGTGAAAAAACCACGTGTTTGATTTTGGTTTAGTGTGATCGACTCGGAAATAAAAAAATAACTTTGTCAGTTTGTCAGATCGGTAACAGTCAGAGCGGTAACATTGAAAAACAGCGAATATGTTACAGAACTAACTCACACGTTTCAGAATTATAAAAAGCAAAAATAATAGGTTTTAGCCATATATATTGAATATTTTTGTTCTTAAAAAATGAAAAGCAATGAGTTTCAGTACAATTGCTTCATTTGTGGTTTGTATGACCTAACAATAGAAGTTAGTAAAATAAGAAAAATTGAGTTAATTAATTATTATTATTTTATTTATTTATTTTTTTGGTGCTTCAATTTCTCATAACTTCGCTAAATAACTAGATAATAACTAGCATGCTAAACTGAATTTCTGATCAAGAAATTAAATTCCCTGTAACTAATTAAAGAAAAGCAAGCAGCAGAGTTGTGTGTTGCAAAAGTTGAAGTTGTGTGTTGTTTCAAAACAAAACAAATGTTTTATTAGCTTGGATTTGGTAATCTCATAATTTATTTTATCTAAAAACCTTATCGCTCATTTTTATTTCCAAGAAATGCTTTTTTTTAATGAAATTTGATTTTTTAGCCTAATATATATGTTTTAATATAATTATCTTAATTCTATGTTAAAAATGCAAGGAAATGATATCATATTTAGAGATGTTAACGAAGACTGAAAGCATAAACTCAAATATGTAGCTCATATTAACATCAGATCTGTAACATTCATCATATCTGTAACGGCTTAAAAGTGAGTAATCTAAAGAGGGGGTAAATAACTTCCTTGACCTCCCCCTTTTATTTTCTTACATTTAGACCCAATTTAGACTTAAAATCCAGTATTAGTTTTTTTCTGCAAAAAAATTTTTTTTTCAGAAAACTCCAACTTCAAATTGGCACTTTTCTAAATATTGGCTCATATATATATATATATATATATATATATATATATATATATATATATATATATATATATATATATATATATATATATATATTTATTTATTTATTTGTTGAAAATTTGTCAACTTTAAATAGCGCATCGTTTTGGTTACAATTTCATTTGATTTGAAAATCAACGTAATTAAAGTTAGTGATCGAAAAGTAGATACTAAAAGTCATCATTCTTTCATTTAACGCATTAGTACCGTCAACTGATGCAAAATAGATTGTTTGTTCCCTAAGTGTAAGTAATAGCATTGAATGCTTGTTTTTATTTGAACCTAGTAACATTGATTATGGACCAGTGTCTAATTGATTAAGTTTTTGATCGGACCCATTAATCCAGTGGATGTGGCCCTACAATGTGGTTTTATGCAGGTCTTCCATCGCGCACGAAGAAAGTATTTCAGTAAGCTTCACCAACTCCACTTCAAAGGCTGCGGGCGGTTAATAGTGGTATTGATCCGTGAAATGTGAAGGAAACATGCTCATGATTGTAGTTTTTATTTAATCGTATTAATTAAAAGAACGATTGTTTAAAATGTCGTTTGACTTCAGTTAAGTGTGTGGGTCTTGGAAGCAATTCATCAAACGCAAAAAGTGCGAAAGAGAACTTAACCCATTAATGCCTGACTTCTTTTTTCCAAAGATATTTTGTATACTGGTTACACGGCTACAGAACACACTTTACAATGGTTATGTGCTACAATCTGTTAATAATGAATTGAAACAATACCAAAGTAATAATTGAATACTATTATTTTGTTGAAATGTTCATTTTTGGTCAATTCAGACACTTTTTGGACCGTCCCTAAAAAGGGACGCTAGGCATTAATGGGTTAAAGTTATCATATTTTCATATTGAGTAGAACTTGTCTCTGCATTACCCCCCTCCCTTTACATATTAATAAGACTGCTCGTTCCTGAATTTTTATCCTGGTGTTGTAGTATTTTAAACTCTTTTAAGGTAAAGGGACTAACTGTCCATCTCTACGTCGTTTATTCATTGGTTTGAAATTTTGTGGGAAACAAGTGAAATAAAAAGAAATGAAAAGCGAAGATGAGTAGAAACTTAAAATTGAAGGGCTTAGAGGATGAAGGGACTATGTCACATGTGTAAAAATGAACATTCTGGACAATGGTAAGCAGTGGATATAACTGAGCAAATAAAACGTAGTACATCAAAAAGTAGATGTCATTAGCCCTATTTCGTGCGCACACTAACAACGTCAAAACCAGAAAACAAAAAAGATGCAGCAATAAAACTTTGAACCTTAATTACTCGCAATTTCTGTTTTGTCACATAACCCTTTTATCTCCCAAGACCTTCAATTGGTAGTGGTATCTTTGGTTCAACTACGTAACTTTTGTAAATCGTGTGTTGTAAATTCTTGAGAAATACTGCAGGCTATTTTTTGAACGAAGATTTGTACCGCTTTTTGTGGGATGTAGTCCACTGCTAGTATGTACTTGTAGTTTTTAAGTTTGACAACTTATTTTTAAGTATTTCTTGGAGCTGATTAAGATTTTACGATTCATCTGACGTCGGATTATCCCGCAAACTATTTTTGGGTTTTTTATGGACATCACAGACTGCTAAAGAAAATTGTACCGGGTCTTCCACTAACAAACAACGTATTTCAATCAAAAAAATCAATCTCTTTTCAAAGCATATTCAAGTTTGATAAAAGTCCGGACTTCATTCCGACAAATGACGATGTACAACTTCGTTTTGCTGAGTTTCTGTATAAATGTGCTAAAACTAAATCACCGAGATGCAAAATTTTGGACTTCTTTCGGATTTCAGGTGTTGTAATCAAAATTGTAAACTTTAGTGGAGTAAAATACCGAATATATCTGTTTTCCTCTCAGGTATGTATTAAAAGAACACTAATATAGTGGAGCATATCTAACAAAGCAGCATTATGAAGGATTGGCAGATCCTAATCACAGCATTACGATGCTGTCAGGGTGGGTTTACCCCAACTATAACATAAAAAAAATCGAGCTACACTTATATTTCTATGACTTTTTACAACGGTTTTTCCTGAAAGTGAACACGATTTTATTTCAACATGGTTGTGTGCAATTTTTATTTTGCTTTTCAACAATGACAAACTTCAAAATCAACTTGATAAAATAGTGCTATAATAATAAAAAATGCTACATAATTGTGTCTACACTCGGCAGCGAAACATAAATTTTTCTTCATTGCCTTGCCGGTAAAATAAAGAAAATGGCGGATACAGTATGCTTTGCAATTTGCATCAAAATTGAAAATTTCCATTTTCTCGTAATGTGTGAATGTTTATATTGCTCGTATGCGTGTAACCCAATTTTGTGTTCAAAACAACAGTGCACGTGTTTCAATTCATTTAACTCTTTAGCGTTTGCAGGTCGAAAAGGAAGTAGTAATCAAGAGGCAATGAATGGGAAAGGAACAGCAGGAAGTTGTAAACACCATGTCATAACGATTCTTTCCAGTTAGGATTCAAGTTCGTGACCGAAATCCAATTTTCTTTTACTTCTTTTTTTTTCTCTCCATAACCTCTCCGACAGTCGATTACGAAGGGTTTTTTTTTTTTTTTTTTACATCGGAATTATTGTTCAGAAAAAGACATCGTGGTACCTATCTGAAGTTGAAGGTCAATAGAGGGTAGGGGAAAAAAAGGTCTACATTCCACCCCTGCCGGTCACCCACCCACCTGAGTAATACGAGCGAGATTAGAAGGACTAACGGGGGTGTCGTGCAGGTATATTTGCAGAGGCTTCGGCAAGCGACTATTTCCGCAGGCGTTGGCTGGGAATATCTTTGGCGCTGGTTTAGGCGGATGCAGTTTAGGTCAAATGGGGCTCGCTTTGGGTCCCGGTAGACTTTTCTTCTGGATGTTATTTCTTCGCCATCCCGTTACTTGTCCGGAAGCTTCAGCAAGGTGAACAGTTGCTGCACCCGGAAGTCTCGATGCTTTTGATTCGCTGACTTGATGGAAACTGATTCCAGTTTAGACTCTAAGCACTGGGCGGGCTCGGAAAATTGCAGATTTTTTTTTTTTTTTTTAAGTTCTAAACATTTAATCCCAGTCTTATAGCGTAGATGATTCAAGGAAACAACTGTAGTTGGGGTCAAGGACAAAGAAAGGGCGATGGGTACGATCGCCTCTCCCTTTGGGAAACTTCCCGGTAATTTTCCGATATTGAAGTTCTCAAAATGCAGTTTTGTACGAGTTTTAATGAAGTTGGGGAAGAATGTTTGCTGCTCACCCGCGCAAATGTTTCGAAATTGAAGTTCGAATCCTTTGTGATTGATAATTGTAAACCAGTATGCATAGTAAATGTAAGTAATGAAAATCAATCTTCCCTCTATTAAAAAAAATCTGGATCCGCCCTTGGTTGGGGCAAAGCTAACCTAGTAGCATTGTGTACTCTACCAGATTGGCCTTGCTTCGGCTAAAGGTTTATTCTAAAATTTGAAATTTGATCAATAGCGGTAGCAGGCTCCCGAAGTCAGTTCCTTATGCAATCATCTGTTTTTAATTCTGAGCATATAATCACAGCCTTAAGTAAGTGCTTCAAGGATGCATTCAGTTGCGATTGCAAAATTTTCAATTCAAATGCTAGCTGTGGCAAGTTAATAAAATTAATTCCTTACACACCCATCTGTTTTTTGAATTCTAATCATTTTATCCTAGCCTCTTAACTAGATGCTTCAAGGAGGTATCAAGTTATTATTGCAAAACATTTCAATTTAATCAATATATGTGGCAAGTTCTTAAAACCAGTTCATCGTGTACCCATCTGGTTTTCAATCTTTAAAATTTCAATTTAAGTTATAATTAAATAATGTCTTCAGTAAATAACCAGTTATAAGTGTAGGAAATTGTTTTTTTATGGTTAGTTTGAAATAAGTAAATAATTTTCATGAAAGCATTTTTAGGGATACTTTGGAGAGTATTTTGCGTGGAATGACTTTTTCTAAAGTAATCCGAGCTTCTTGTAGTGTCTTTCAAAGACTCGTTGAACTGACTCATGATAAATGTTATGTTTGAGCTAATGAAACGGAGCAATATTTAAAACAAAGATTTCTTTACCCCTCATCTGAATCAGTTGACTCAAAGTGCAATCATTGTTTTTATCCCATGCTTGCTAGCTGTTTTAAAAGGTCATAGAGGAAACGCTTTTCCAACTCGGTGTTAAAAGAAAGTGTACCCCTGTGTATTTTTCACTCTGATTCTTGTGTTCCAATACCTTCTACTGTCAAAAATTATCAGAAAATATTACCACAATTGATATTTTTTTGAAATTTCAATCGTTTATTTTGTTCAGGATGTTCTTTATTTGTCGTTTTGGCGGAATCTTTCTTTAAAAAAAGAGAGAAACATGTATGTATCATTGTTTCTCGCATAGCGAAAAGTTCTCAATTCCTCGTGAGGCAGATAGTGCACGTGTTATGTTCTCCAACGTAGGGGTGATAGAATACTTCAAACCTGCTTATTTACTTTCGCTTTTCCTTCTCAAAGTTCTGCTTTTGCCATTTTCTTCATTAACGCGACCTTGCGGCGCTCTGACGCCGCAATTGTGTTTTAATGTCCTGGTTGAGAAAAAACGGCCACCTTTTTTTCCCTTTCGTTCACCTTGAAACGCTCGGTAGTTGCCGGTTTCGGGAAGTCCATGATGCTATTAAAACAAAATTATAAAAATTCAACCTCTCGCTGACGCAAATTGCTCGGTTTTTGCATGCGATAGAAGAAAGCCAAGAGCGTCAGACGTGTCTGATTTAAGAGAAATTCGGCGAACTATCGCCCCCTTATTAGAAAGTTAACACGCCCAGATTGGCAATGATTGCCCTCCCCCGGTACAGGTGTTCAAAATGAGACTGATGCAATTTCTTTTTCTCTTGCTCTCTGACCAATGACGAGGCGGTTTGCGTAATCGTAGCGTCCGTGTGCCTTTTGGTTTTAGCTGTTAATGAATGTTTTCTCACACTTTCAGCAAATCACGTTTCTGTGCGAGTGATTTTAATGTTGAAGAAAGTGGTTTCAGTGGGTGCTCAAGGTCAGGTCCGTTGGAGTATCAGGATGGGCAATAGTTCCCACTGGGCTTTTAGGAACATAATGTATTGTACAAGTGTATATTGAGCATGTCTTTTCAGTTTTTTTTTTTACAAACCATCCTTTTGCAACCATCATACTTTACTTGCTCCTCAGTACTCCGCCCTGGAAATCTGAAGTGACTGGCCTGCTGAAGACCATCGCAAACATGCTATTGTCCCAAAATTTTACTGCCCTAAGCAATTAATCTGTCAAACATGCTTAAGTATGAAAGAGAACCAATGTAAAGCGTATTTCAAAATTTTAAATCTGATGCGAACACCAGATTCAGGAGTGCTCGGACACGAACGTTTTGCTCTTTTTACATGACAGCTATTATATCTCAAGAAGTAAGGAAAAGATTCTAGCACAAATTTATTTACAGTAAACTTCAGTGAGAACAAAGAGCCCTGAATCGATTTTAGCGCCAATAGCTCCAGACGAGCTCAGACGAACTTCTTTCTTGCCAAGCATTACTATTGTTTCACAAAACCTAATGCACTAAGAAAAATTGTTGTGTTTTTGATAATCCCCAGATTTAAACCATTGTTGATTTGGTTTTGGCACCCATTGCCCTATTGGAAAAAAATCGCCGGTATTAAAAAATATACCGGCTTATGAAACACCGGAACCGGAACCACATCCCAGTAGTCAATACCAGAATCTATCCAGAACCGGTGTTTCATAAGCCGGTACTTCAGATCCCGGTACACCATACCGGAACCGGTGTTTCATAAGCCGGTACTTCAGATCCCGGTAGACCATACCGGATCCGGTGTTTCATAAGCCGGTACTTCAGATCCCGGTAGACCGTACCGGAACCGGTGTTTCATAAGCCGGTACTTCAGATCCCGGTAGACCATACCGGATCCGGTGTTTCATAAGCCGGTACTTCAGATCCCGGTAGACCATACCGGATCCGGTGTTTCATAAGCCGGTACTTCAGATCCCGGTAGACCATACCGGATCCGGTGTTTCATAAGCCGGTACTTCAGATCCCAGTAGACCATGCTGGACTTTATCTGGAACTGGTATTTCATAAGCTGGTACTTCAGATCCCGGTATACCATTCCAGAATTTATCCAGAAGCAATGTTTAATAAGCCGGTACTTCAGATCCAGTAGTTAATTCGAAAATTTATATCCTACAGAGTCCATCCTGAGATTTTCTGGAATAAATGTGTCATAAGTTTTAAATTAATATAATTAAATCAACTTATATGTGACTTATCAATATCCACATATTAACAAAACCAGAGAAATGAAATTAACATTAATAAAAACCATGCACAGTCAATTCCCGACTTACGCGAGGGATGCGTTCGCGTGAATTGGAATTTCCCGTTGTAGAAAAATGCATCAATACGGATTTTTTTATTAGCATACCCAATTATTTTAGGCATTTATAAACACCCCTCACCTTGTTGAACCATTTCTTAACTATAAATTACCATTTCTTACCTAGATAATTGAATAGATCATTTCTAGATACATAATAATCATAGATACTATATAATAGATTGTTGAATTTTTACTGTAAGAAAGAAAAACTGCTTCATTCGACACAAAATACTGTTACTATCTACAAAATTCTTGACTAATGAGATATATATAGAAATGAAACAATAATATACTTGCAGTATGGATTAAAAATAAAATGCAGCAGTGTAATAGTTCTGAGCAGTGGATAGTTACAGCTGAAAAAATAAACATGAGTTAGGCTGTGCTTTCGAATCGTTATCAGTCTTATGAAGAAGAGGAAGAATAAGAAAGAGTGATGATTTGATCTTCGGCTTTTCTTGGATCATCGCGAGATTTTTTCGGGATCGGTTAGTTTGAATACGCTGAGTCAAAGCAATATTTAGACTTGCACGTTGTGCGAACTTCCGCTTTCAGTGGTAATGGATCAAATTTAATCAAACCCAATAATTAATCAATAACCTACTCAAAGTTACGCCAAGCGTTTCCTTTCCGAAAATTTTGCTTTACATTAGAGGAATTCGAGTTGTTTGGATTTTTTCCCCTCAGAAAAAACTTGTGTTATAGCCGGGTCGCGTTGTAGTGGGGTTCCACTGTAGTGTATTTTTTAGTAATTGATTAAAAAACAAATATAGACTATATTTAATCAGAACAAAAGTTTTTAATTAGAATTAAAACAATTGTTTAGTAATTTGTTTTTTGTGTTGTTTAGTTAAGTCCATTATTTTGTCGGACAGCATTTTTCTCACTATCACTGACGAGGACAGTTGTATGGCCTCTCTCTCTTCTTTACCTTTATACTCTTTCAGCCAGAATCTTAAACCATCTATTTTTGGGAGAGAAAAAAAAGAAAAAATAATTTTCAATTGAGGTGGAAAAAACGCAAAACTGAGAGATAGGTTACACAAAAAAATACTGATTCATTTATTAATAAATAAACTCACTTTGCACTGCATTAACTTTCATTGGTGTGAGCGCCTGTTTTGCCTGTACACCATCTTTTTTGTATCGTCTGCAGGGGACTCCAGTCACACTGCGTTCCGTCAGGATATCTGATCCCCACAGTGTGACTGCAAGGTTCCGAACCAAGCGGGACTCATTCAGGCTTTTTCCCTTAATGGTTTTCTCCCACTGTTCTTTACAGATAAAAACTTCTGGAGCTAGTTCCATCTGCAGAAAATAAGAAAGAAAAACCTGATAAAACATTAAGACCAACTGAACATTTGACTAATACATTTTAAGCATACTATTAATTACACGTAGACCAAGTTATGTCTTTACTCCTACTGAAAAAAGAACTTTTTAGTCATAAAAAATACTATCTTCAGACTACAGTCAATGCTCGTTATAATGACCACGCATTATAAAGACCACCCCAATATAATGACCAGTGGGAATATCCACAACTTTTTCCCTATATACTCTATGTCAATTTTCTTTTGGCATAAAATCTTTCTGTGTCGGTCTAATCAAACATATTGACCAAATTCAGTTGTCATTGTTTCCGACACTTTTTCCTAATTGAGCATGTTTTAAAATTTTCAACTTGAAAAGACTTTGGTTATTGTGTACGGACAAAGCACCAAGTGTTCAGTGCTCAGTGAAACTTTGACAGGGGGAGGAAAAAAATTAATGAATGATTTTCAGATGAAGGTTTGACAATAGCTCCTATTGAAAAGAAATGCTTCTAATCTTATTTATGATTTTAAAATGTTTTATAGGAAAGCTTTAAAAAAACACTATCTCATATATAACTGAAATAAAAAAAGAAAGTTTTGCAAAAAGGCAAACAATTATTTTTATTTTCTACAGAAAATAAATGATTTATAAGTATAATTCTCCCTACTATATTTTCTAACTGAAAATCTGCTTATTATTTTGTTATGCAGTTTGCCTTAATATATTTTTTAATCCCAGTGAAAAAAGAAAAAAAAATCGAGTACTTAGTTGAAATCATTAAAAAATCATCAATTTTACTTAAGACTGAAGACATGATGCATGTGTATTTAAAAAGAATTCTACCTCCTATAATAACCACTCCTTATAAAGACCTTTTTCTGCGGGACAGAGACTCATTATATCGAGCATTGATTTTATGAGGACTAAAATTAGAACTTTTAGTTGTTGTAAGGGAGACCCTCTGTAAATATATGTGCTCCTTTGGCATCTTGTTAAAACAAAACAAAAAAAAAAAAAGAAAAAGAGAGAAAATATGATAAACAAAATTATTTATAATGTTTTTCACCTTAAAAACTGAATTAGTAAGGGCTCTAATTAATTGCTCTGATTGTTTGTTCCCTAATTACAAAAGCTGTATAAAAGAAAGCATACCTTGTCTTCTTTCCACCTCATCAGTCCACCATTGTCATGCAGGTAAAAGTATGATGCGGATAAAATATCTGTAATGGAAAACTAATAACTCAACTAAATAGTCATTAATATGAAATAATGTTTGAAAAATAAAAGTGAATTCAATACCTTATTGATCGCCCACCTCCCTTTTACTACTCAAATGAAACTTAATTTTTAGTTTAATAATTTTATATGAATATAACAGAGTTCAAATTATTTTTTTACTCGCAACGTGGCCCGGCTATGCACAGCATGAGAATAAAAATTATGTCAAATTCCTCTAACCCCCCCCCCCCCGAAAAAAATTCCAATTAGATTAATTCTAATTTAGCCCACGCAGTGAGAAAAATTAAATCTCCAAAGCAAAAAAAAGTAAGAATTTTATTTGTTCACATTCAAGAAAAAAATGGCAACAGATGCATTATTTTCAATTTCTTTCACGGTAATTATTATTAGCCACGCGAAAACGATTTTCATTTATCCAATTTAAAATCAAATTCTATATATTAACTTTCAAACGCCCATATCTTTTTTCTGGGTGAAGATATTGATTTGCAATTTTCGCAAATTTAAGATTTTTTAGTTATTTTGGGTAATTTTTCCAATGAGACCGAGAGGATTGGATAATTATTTCGGATAGAAAGAGCCATTTTAACCCGTTTTTGGGGTCTCTTAAAATTAAAATTCGAATGGATCGGTACTTTTTTGACGTTTGAAAACCACCCTACGACCCTTCTCGGGTGGTTAAGTACCTCCCTGCCAATTTTTGTCCAGATCCGACGTAAACTGTGGATTTGTATAAGGTACATACACACACACATATAAATAAATATATTCTTTGTTATATTAAGAGGGATTATTGAAGTACAGTATTTTTTCTAAATTTTCGAGCTATCTATCTTAAAACCACAAATTCTCAATCTTTGAGGCTCTGTGCTTAATTTTAATCACTGATGTGAGGTCATGCTGCCACCAACTATCATTAATAGTCAATACAAATAGTACAATCAGCAAATTAAGACTTGGAAACTGAAGTGGATAGTATTTATGTAGAGATAAGTGCATTTATAGAATTCAATTTTGAACTTTTTTTTTTTTTGAGTATATGATCAAAAAGCAAAGAACCAAAAAACTAAATATAAATTTTAACTGATCTAGGATCAGGGGATATTGGTGGTACTTAACATAAGTTACTTTCATAATATTAATAAGAGAGCTGCCACTATTTATTCTGAACAACTGTCTTAGATTGTATCTTAAGACAAAAAGCACCTCAGATGACATTCAATACTTGCTAAATATTTTGACTTGACATCTGCTAATGCTGAAAATTCAGATTATTTAAAGGGAAAGATTAAAACTGTACTAAAAATATCAATATAAAAAAATAATGATAAAAATATTTAACATCACAACAAAGCTGAGCTAGTTTTGCTGTTTTATTTTATTATTTTTAAACTTTACCCCTTCCTTTGAAAATTCGCCATTACTGTTATGATATTAGGGAGTTGGAGTTATTCTTCTAAGCCTCCCCCCCCCCCCTTCTGCCCTTTTTAAGGGATTTAACTGACATTTGGACAGCATTATAAGTTAGCACTTAAAAAAAAAATCATCTTACACAAAACCAAAAGAACATGAAGCAGCTGCAATTATGAAATCAAATTCAACAACCAAAAAAAAGCTTTGAATAATTTAAGTTTTTTTTTAGTCAATGTAAGGTACCGTTCAATAAAATTATCATTCAATTAAATATTCTTTGAAATGAAAAAATAACTTTATTTAAAGTTAATATTGTTTTTCAATTAAAGTTAATATCATTAGCTCATAGCAATGCTATTTTTATCTCTCCCCCCCCCACCCCCGTCTTGCCATATAGCTACGTAAGAAAATTAAGCAATTCATAAAATGTTTTTAATGAAGAAGGGGCAGGTGCCAAACACAACAAATGCAAATACTACTTATTCAGGAAGTCTTTTATAAGAATTTATGCTTTGTTTTAAATTATGAAGTAGTACATAGACATTTGGGGAACACTTTAAAAAAATCATGTCACACAAAACTGATAAAAACTTTAAATGGCAGTAATTATGAAAACAAATTCAACAACGAAAACTAATTTACTCAAAATAACATTTTGAATTATTTTCATTTTAAAATACCTATCATAAGTGATAGTTTGCAAGAACTTCCAAAATTTAAATATTCTAGTGACATAGGAAATTCACTACATAAATTTCGTCTGTGCGAACGGTAAGACTTTATTTTTAACACACTATAAGACTTGAAGTGTGCATCTTCAGTGTTGTATCTTCACTTAAAGCAAGTAATTTAGCCGAAATCCATTATAATTAAATCTAATAGAAATACCTTGCAATTCTAGATTTTTTATTTTTTTTTTTTTTTTTTGTTAATTTCTTTCATTTAATTTTTTAAAGGTTACTTTTTTCAATCTATTTTTTTCAAAAGCATACCTTTTTTATATTCAATTTCATCCTGGGAAGGAAGCTCTTTCACCAGAGCTTGAAACACTTCTGGAATCTCGGGTGTTGGCGATATTTCATGAGTAACACAACCTTTAGGGGGAAAAATATTAAGCTGTAGTAGTTATCAATTACCTAATCACACTTTAACTGAATTATACTTAAAAGAGTCTAGATTATAAATTATTGATATGATGAAAATTCATACAAATGAATTGGAATTTTAAAACACTATATTTTTTTTAAAGATTTTTTCAGTCATTATTTCAAAACATACCTAAATTATTTTCTATTCCTCCTGGGGTTGAAGGGTTGTTTACAATATTGTCCACCACTCCTACAACCACTTCTGGAGAAGATACATTATGGAGAGTCATATTACCTTTAAAAAATAAATAAATAAACTAATTTTTACTCAGCTAATAATCAGCATTCTAATTACATTATAAAATCAGTACCAATAATCTATACATAAAATAAACATAACTTAAAAACTCCTATAACATAGGAAACTCATTCAACAAAATGCGTCTGTTAGAATAGCAAGACTTCATTTAAACATATAGGCATTGAAATGTATATTTTTAGCATTGTAACAAAAGTATCTAGATTATAAGCTATTGTTATGATTAAAATGTTTTAAAATATTTCGGAACTTTTAAAAACTACATTACTATTTTTTTAAGGACTTTTTTCTTTCTTTTTTTTTTTTTTTTTCAAAACTTACCTCTTTTATTTTGAAAGTTCTCCTTGGATTGAACATTCATCACTTCCACCACTTTTAGTATCTTGTGTGGTGGCGTTTCATGCTGAGCCAGACTATCTTTTTCCACCACGTTTGGCATCTTGGGTGGCAGAGTTTTATGCCGAACCACAATATCTTCTTTCACCACTTCTGGAAGCTTGCTTTGTGGAATTTTTGTTTGAACCACATTTTCTTGAAAAGAAATAAATAATTTTTCATTTAGCTGTTATAGTGATTAATAGCATTCAATTTTTAAAATGAATTCAATCTGTAAGTTATTTGCAACCCTTCTCAAATGAAAACTTTTATATGCTTTTGGGTTAAGGTTGCAGTTGAGAAAAAAAGGTTTGGATGAACTAGAGATGGGAATGATTGAAAAAAAAGGGGGAGGCGGAGGATTCTTTTCTTAAAAGTTTTATTGTTATTCTGAAAAATTGAAAATTTTGAAATCTCTAGAACAAAGAAAACATACTTTATAATTTATAATCTTTATACTGTAATATCCTTCTTTATCATACTTCTTTTTTTTTAAGTTAAATATTTTAGATGAAAACAAGTAACTTTGATAAATCAGGAAATGAAAATAGAATTTAAATTATTGGTACAGCAAAATGTAATGTATCAAAAACTCATATCTAATCGTCAGGCATTGAGAAAGGTGAGACAAAAGATATCTGTAACATACCGTTTGAACTTAGCTGTTTTAACAGCTCAGCTTGTAATTTGATGTTTAATTCTTCCAACTGATCATTTTTTTTCTTTAGCTGTACATTTTCTGCATGCTTGAGCTATAAAAGAAAATTTAATTTAAAAAATTTCTTAACAAGTCAGTACTTTTTACCCAACTACGGCACAGCCAAAAGGAAGGGTTATGTTTTTCGCAGTCTGGGTATATTTGTAAGTAAGGATGTTTCATCGTAGCTCCTAAACTATTCATTCGATTTTGATGAATGAGATGCCAATCGATTCGTTTTCGAGTCTCGAGTGACATAAGCTACTTTTAACTCGACTTTAACAAAGGAAAGATTGATTATTCCAAGACAAGTACTGATTTTAACCGATATTTTTGTTTCTTAGTTTGTTTCAGTTCAGCAAAAGTCGTGATCAACGATGAATTTCCAGTTTAAGGCTGACCTAGATTTTAGCGTGAAATTAGTTAAAAGCAATTATAACTCAAGTTCTAATTACATTAGAACTTCCGAACGAATTTTGTCTGGTGCAGGAAAATTAGAGTTTTCTTTCGACATATTGTACTAATTAGTGAGAGCATTTTTTTGCCCTCATTTAGTTGAAATGCTATAATATGAGACATATTTTATTTCTCATTCTTAAACATTTGGTTCAATTCAAAATTTTGCACGTGTATTTTTATTTCTTGTTACTGGATTTTGCAGCATTAGCACCAAAAAAAAAAAAAATTAAAAAACTGGAAAAATGAATTACTGCTAAGATGAACTACATTTCTGATCCTAGCTTATGGTCTGCAGTGTATGGTTTTTTGGATAAGACAAACTGATTTTAAAGGCCCCTTTGGCGCTCATTTTGACGATGGTCGACCATATGCACAAAAGCAAGTTAGAACTTTTAACTATAAAAATATAAATGCTTTTGAACTTCATATGGTAAACAGGGTTTAAAATAGCGAGCGGGATTCCGCGAAGCGCGCACAGAATCGAAAAATCCTGCACAAAAAAAAAGTCTGTGCGGGATTTCCCCCCCTGGTATTTTCTTCAACAGGACAACGAATTCCAGCCAGGGAATGCGGAGCAAAGAAAAAAAAATCTCGTAGTGTAGAAATTAGGCAGTGCCGACTGAAAACATTCCTTTTCAAGCGATGTCCAGATGCCCAGTCGCATTTTAGCTTTGATCTTGGCGATTGCCATTCTTGACAATAAATCACTCTCTGCGATGCTTTCCTGCCAATGAGTGACGTCATGTACCCAACGCCATTTTCCATTCCAAATAATTTTTTCCATTCAAAAATGTCGATCGTTGTTTCCGACAGCAGTAAATTTCGTAATATCCCTAGCTTAGAATAAAATAATTCCGGTATGAATGGTTATCAAAATCAATAAATTTTAAATTTAAATTGCAAGAGGCTGACGTTTTAATTGGAGACTCAATTAAAAAAGGCATTGTGAAAATCAACACTGCTCTATCATTTAAAATATAAAGTTCAGTGTTCAAATCTGATAAATTTTAGAAGAAAAAAAAAAACTATTTTAATAAAATTTTAATTGTTTTTATGATTAGAAGTCCTTCAGCATCTAAAGTTTCTAAAATCTTGAATTAAGAAAAAAACAATGTTTAAATAAAAAAAAATTCAATAAGAAAAATATTCTATTAGCTCTTTGATTGTGAGTACATTAATCACCATCTTAAATGTTGATTTTTGACGTTTTATTTATAACGCGAAAAGTTCAGCTTTTTTCTTCATCAAGCTGTAGCATATCAGACTTAATGAAAATTTATATTCCCCCCCCCCAGACTCAAAAAATCACCCCTGAAATTAGAAGTAAAGGGGGAATTCCCCCCTAAAAATTGATTGAATTAAACAGTAATAAAATATCATTTACCTTCAACTTCTGGAGAACTCTTGCATGCTCCTTCTTCAAACTTTCGAATTCAGATTTTAAAATCAAATCGTCCTCATCTGAACTATTATCACTTGCCAGTCGAGCCTTTTTTTTTAATACTGCTGAATTAACTGCTGCAGAAGAGGGCTTATCCATATAATCTTCATCTGTAGACAATGGAGATTTTGCTCTCTTTTGTCTCACTCTTCTTTTCATAATTTCTTTTAATTTTGCTTTTTCTATCACATGCCTTCTCTCCTGAGTTTCCTAAAATAATAAATGTTATACAGTAACCCCTCATTATATAGTCCTAGTCCAGAGATAACAAACAAAAAAGCATGATATATATACAAAAACACAATATAACTGAGGGTTCATAAAAAGCAACGATTGAATTAACATACAAATGACATGTGCTCCCTACAAAAATATAAGTTTATCATTATATTTGGGCTATTTTCTTAGTGAAAAGAAAATTAGTTAACAATTGTTCAATTAAACTGAAAATAATAATAAAAAATATATACAAATAAATATATCTATTTTATCTTGGAATATAAATTGAAAGTTGGAACTTTAACTGCAATGGATTAAGATGTACGGAAAATGCACCAGGTTTTTTTCCATTAAGAAAATACTTTCATGTAAGCAATTTTTTTCTATGGTATCAAATGTGAAAAATCTTTTTTTATTACATAATTTCTTGGGAGACAAAGGAACGACTTGATATATCCGAAGCACAATCTTAACACGGGGTGACTGTAAATATTTTAACATTCCACTTTGCCACGCTGTTTCACTTTGTCCCACATTCCCCTACTCTGTCTTTGCTTCAAGAAAGAAAGAGTATTGTTTCGTAATGAGTTGCTACCGTTATTAATTTTGTTGAATTTCTATGAACTGGTGTGGTGCAAGGAGAGAGGGCAGTTCTAAAGTTCGGCAGGAGCTTTAGATTCCACACGTACACCACTGCTTTATAGTAAACTTAAATCTGCCTTTTATTATTTCTATTAATAATGTATGAAGACAAACTGTATGGTTCTACAGCCTTAAGGGCGGCAAGTTTCAAAAACCCAGGTCGACATCACAGCCAAATACACCTCGGCACATATTGAATTTGTATTATTAAAAGAACCAAGTATAAACTAGCTCAGAAGGGCGTGTACTAAACCTGTAAATCTGCTGAATTGACTTCTAATTGCAAAAAATGAATTCACATAGTTGCTACAGTATGGGGCAAAAATAATCTGGTAGCGCACTAATGATGCGAGCAGGCTTTTTGTAGCTTTCACAATGCAGACAATTAAGATTTCTCCTACCTATAGTATCAGCAAGTTATATGGCTAGTAAAACTTTACCTTGGTTTTTCTCCGATTTTCCTCCTCATTTGCAACGTTCTCAAGCAATGTAGAAGCCAGAAGATCTTCCAACTTTTTCAAAGATGGTAACTTTACTCTTTTTTTTCTTTGCTCCAGTAGTTCTTCGGTTTCTAAAAATTCATGACGAAAATCAATAATTTGCAGTTTACTATTTTAGTTGGTTAAAAATTCAGAAGATACTCTGCTAAAAAAAAAAAAATAACTCACCTGCAATGAGAAGGATAACAGCATACCAAAACCCTGTCCCTTCACCACTGGGTGATTTCCAAAACACTTCATGTGCTGTAGAGATGTCCGCTTCCACAAAAGAATCCGCATTAAAAAATTTTATGTCTTTTACTGGCACAATTGCTTTCACTTTGTCAACAAGAAACTGTACTAACGCATACATCTTTAAATAAATAAAATATAATCGCAATACGATCAAAATTAAGAAAAATTAAAAATCAAGAATCCACTTGACGCGAAAAACACAGAAAAAAACAAGCACACCATGCGTTTGCAGCATCATATGTTGCCATTTACAAAAATACATATACCATGGTGTGCAAGAAACTCTGCTTCATTTGAACGAAGTCGGCATAAAATTTCATTCTAGGAAAAAAAACAAACGCAAAAATACCACCCACTAACAAAAAGCTAGCTATATTCCTTTCTTTGAGTCTTTTACTGCACATGCACTGAAGTATTCATGAGATTCGGTTATTCGACCAAAAGCGTCCCCATTTTGTGGGGACAGTCACCATTTCAACATTTCATGCTGGTTTTATTGGATTTGTTCGCTGGTATTGTTCGGATTTGTTCGTATTTATTACAGTAGAAGGTAAAAAAAAAATCACAGCTAGGGAGAAATGGTTGCAAGGGTTTTAGGATTATAATGATAGTTAAATATTTTAATCCGAAACTAATGGTTACTCTAAGTGATATAACCATCGCCTTGAGAAACAATAGCAATAAACAACGGCGTTGTAAAAGAACTTTAGTATTGCTTTTGTTTTCAATGCTTTACGCGTTTGTTCACAACTTAAAAGTACACACTATTCACATCCGGCTTTTACTGTGTATCTCTGTTATTTTTCCTCTTTTCTTTATTCACTCGTAATCTAGGGAGTGTTAAAATTCAATTTTTTTAATTTTCTAGAAAAAATATATGTTATGCATAACTTAATTCTGAACAATTTGATACCTTATTTTTTAAGATAGGCAAATAACTTTTCGAGTTATCGTAAAAAGAATGCAAACTATTCCCGATGAGTATAACGTTAACAGCAGCTGCTTAAACCTCATTTTCTTCAGAAAATTCATTTCATTCAGAAGTCCGTTTTTCGTCTTCGCGCATGATATCTCAAAAAGTATTTCATTTAATGTCCTAAAACTTTTCATGTGCGTTTGTGTGACCTATTTCTACAGCTTGCATGTATTTTTTTCTAAAAAATCTAACTAAAATTTTCGAAAAAAAAATTTTTCTTCCAAAATTTTGATGAATTTAGATTTTGACTCTTAAAATTTTAATAAAAAATAGTTAAAGTCTTTAAAAAATTTAAATTTAGCTTCAGATTGTACAGATACGCCATACAAACATGCATGAAAAGTTTTTAGGAAAATAAATGAAAGACTATTTGAGATATCATGTGCGCAAGACGAAAAACGGACTTCTGAGAAAATGAGGTTTAATCAGCTGCTGTTAACGTTATACTCATCAGGAATAGTTTGCATTCTTTTTACGATAACTCTAGAAGTTTTTTGCCTACGGTAAAAAATAAGGTATCAAATTGTTTAGAATTAAGTTACGTATAACATATATTTTTTCTAGAAAATTGAAAAATTTTAATTTTAACACTCCCTAGATTCCTTAAGGCTACAGTGGACTTTTTATGGATTTTTTTTTCTAAACATAGTTACATTGATGTTACTTTCCTAAAATGTTCTTATTTAGATGGTATGTGAATAAAAATAAAAAATAAATAAATATTTTCACATGTTTAGAGAAATGCAGCAATTTTAGAGAAATTTATTAATAAAAATTAACTAAGCTTAATACGCTCCATGCGTCAAAATATTAAACGAATATTCTAAAAATATTTTTTTTCCACATCTACCTTTGATATTGAACAGATTGTAGGAAAAAAATTTTCACTTTTTTTGTCCGACATCAAAATAACGACAAAAATTAGTGTTTTCATCACAATTTTTGAAAAAAGTTACGGAAACGGGTTAATTTCAAGTTTATATCAGTTACAACATGGCTTTGGTCCAAGTTGCTAAAAATCTGTTTCCAACAGTTTACAGATGATGCATTGGGATA
The DNA here is from genome assembly GCA_038373865.1 of Uloborus plumipes. Classification (NCBI taxonomy): domain Eukaryota; kingdom Metazoa; phylum Arthropoda; class Arachnida; order Araneae; family Uloboridae; genus Uloborus; species Uloborus plumipes. The sequence goes on along the minus strand of JAXGGA010000349.1, from coordinate 91,222 downwards.
CACAGAAAAAAAGTTTTATCATCATACGTAAATTATTTTGACGCATGGAACATTTCGAAGTTTTAATAAGCAGTAAAGTATTTGTTCCGAGAAAAACTCATTTTTAGTTTTAAAGAGCAATTTCAGCCATAACTCAAGAAAAAAAAGATCGAATCGAGAAAATTCCTTTTGTACTGAATAAAGCTATTTTCAGAGCATAAAAATAGAACAAAAACAGAAAACCCATATTTTGAAGGATTTTCGCCGTTTTCAAAGTCCACTGTAGCCTTAAGCCTACTTCAAATGAGATTTATGTTTAATTTACCAATCATGATGTAAACATGATATTTGTATTTTTTACGCATTTTCAGACTTTTTTTTTTATTTTTATTTTTCCGACTTACGACTTATTTTTGTCCTTCTCTATTTTTTCACTTGAAAATGGGGACATGTCCCCATTTTTGTGTTGAAAAATTTGATCGTCTTAAGGCAATGTATGGATGTATTCACTGTGTAAACACACATGTACATATATTCACAACTGTTTTGTAAAAACAGTACAGAAACGGTCTTCCGGTACTAAATCATACCTGGTATATACATATTAAACAATAAAACTTTGCTAATTAACTATCATTAGTTTTCACTTTTCGAGATTCTTAGCCTTAACTGTAACATTTAACTGTTTATGTTTCACCACTGCGTGATCAGAGCATCGTCTGCTTCTTAAATCTTTGAACGAACACTTGTTTAAAAGTGGTTCTAGCTTTGCAAATTTTTCTTTTTCTGCTGTATTTTAATTTTGCTGCAACTTAAATTTATTTTTTAAATTAGTACTTTGTTATAATTATTGGCACTTAAATCAGACATTTAACGCAGGAAGTCCGCCATGAGTCAGAACTGCATTAAGAGGAGAAAAAGAAATACTTAGAGCCTGATGCGGTGGACCAGGACAAAACCATACCACGTACTTCATTATGGCGCAATCACCAACTGTCGGTAACCGAAAATCGGACTCATTCTATACCGGCAGAGAGCCCAATTGGATCAGCAGAGGGTGAAGATCTTATTGACGCTGCTGAAGATCTGTTATCCGACAGTGATGGACAAGGTGCTTTTAATTACTTCCTGGAAAACGAATCCGAATACGAGCAGCATGAGCAGGACATGAATCCCCAATCTGAAGATGATGACCCTTGCTTTCAACTGGATGATGCAACAAATGATGGCAGTGAAAATGAATGTACTGAAAACCTTGACAGTACATTCTTTTCAAATAGTTTATCTGATACCTTAAATAATTTTGATTCTCTAGTGTTAGCGAATGCTCCTACCACAATTGCTGAAACTCTCCTCATGATAATGATCTTTGCCATGAAACACTCCTTGACCTGGACTGCAGTCGAAGATTTACTGAAATTGTTTAATGCTGTATTTGGACAGTCAGTTTTTCCGCATACTAAGTATGCATTTAATAAAATATTTGGGGCCACTGATTCTATGACTTTCCATTTTTATTGTACCGAGTGCCAGCACTACTTGGGTAAACATGATGGTCATTTAAGAAACAAAAATAATTCAAGTTTAAAGTGTCCCAACCCTAGTTGCAAAAAAGTGCATGATATTAACACCCTTAAAGAAGGTAGTTTTTTTGCAACTCTTTCATTAAAAAATCAAATTATGGCTTTACTAGATCAAAAAGAAATTAAAGATTCACTATCCTTATCGTTGAAAAAAATAAACCAAGACCTGCACAATATTCCCGAGAGCATTTCAGACCTGACTGACGGACAAGTATATAAAGAGAAGAGGAGAGCTTTTCAAAACTAATGACATCAGCTTGATAATGAACACAGATGGGAGCCCTGTATTCAAATCTTCCAGGTCAAGCATGTGGCTCATCCAGGCTCTAATTAATGAACTCCCTCCTCAATTAAGGTGGGCTCATGGCTTAATTGGTGGACTTTGGTTTGGCAAAGGCCATCCCAATATGAAGCTATTTATGGAAGTTTATGTTAACGAACTTACAGAGCTTTCAACTCATGGCGTTAAATGGATAAATAACAAGATAAATGTTGAGTCAAAGGTGTTCACATTATGTGGATGCTTTGACTCTCCAGCCAGATGCTCAGTACAAAACATGAACCAATTTAATGGTTACTTTGGCTGTCCTTGGTGCTTGCATCCAGGAGTATTAGTAGATGGGACAATTAAATATGTGACCCAAGAAGAAGAGCCACAATTAAGAACCGAGAAGGACACTATCAAGCTCATGAAAAAAACTACAAAGAGAGACCAAGGAAATATAAAGGGCATTAAAGGGCCATCACCAATGATTCTGGCTGAGGGTCTGGATTTCATTCGTGGAATCTGCCCAGAGTACATGCATGCGGTTTTGCTTGGTGTCGTACGCCAACTAACTGACATGTACTTGACACATGTTGGAGCAGAATACTACATTGGGTCTCCTACCAATCTGAGCCGTATAGATGGAAGACTTCTAAAAATTAAGCCTCCACATCTATTCACTCGTCTTCCAAGATCTATCGCAGATTCAATTTTTATTCTTCTCAAAGATGACATATTGCCACATGAGATTACCAATGCTGATGCAATATTAACAGAATTTGTAATTGAGACAGAAATACAGTTTGGGCCTGCAGCCATGACTTTTAATCTGCATCAGATGCTACACCTTGCCGCTAGTGTGCGAGACTTGGGTCCCCTTTGGGCACATTCAGCGTTTGTGTTCGAAGGAAACAATGGCAAAGTTCTTAATCTTGTCACGGTTGCAAAGGGTGTTCCATTGCAAATTTTGAACCGATTTGCTATGGAAAAAAAATTAGAGCACTTATTCAGTCAGGACTGCAGTACCCAAAAAGTGAAACAGTGTCCGCACTCGAATAAGCCACTGAAAAACTGCAGATTCTCTTGGGTGTGGAATAACACTACTTGGAAAAGAATCTATATGCACAGTCTTTAATGAAATCGAAGTGCAGGCCTATATTGCTGCAATTGGCGCTGTTCCTCAAGTGGTATCAGAATATAGCCGCATGATCATGGACTCGACCATGTATCACAGCGAAGATTATAAACGTGCTGGGCGAACAAACAACACTGTTGTAAAGATTGGTACTGATGATGGCAATTACTCGTATGTCAAAATCAAGAAATTTGTTGTCATCACCATTGACAACGATCCTCATTGTTATATGCTATGCCGGGAACTCTTGACTCCAGTGCAAGCCCAAGCAGCAAATGGCATGCCACAGCACATTATGGAACGGTCTTTAGTTCCAATAACACATTCTGCTCTCATCCCAGTTGAGAAAATCAAATGTATATGTGCATTTGTTGAGGTTGGCTCCTTTCAATATGTCTGTGAAATCCCCAACTTTCATGAAAAAGATTAAGTTAAACCCTGCTTATTCATTTATACTGGGGATAATATATGTGTTGCTTTTTCTGCGGTTTTTGACTTCAAGACAATTAAAAACGGATTCTACTATTGCATTTTATACGGTTTTTGGCCTATGGACAATTAAAAACCGATTTGCTTTTTATGCGGTTTTTGGCATCAATAATTAAAAACCGATTTCACAGTTGCTTTTTATACGGTTTTTGGTCTCAGGACAATTAAAAACCGACTTAATTACAGCTTTTTCTACAGTTTTTGGCCTCAGGATAATTAAAAGCTGATTTCATTTGCGTTTTCTACGGTTTTTGGCCTTGGGACAGTTAAAAACCGATTCTTCTCATTCGACGTGGTATCACCTTGCCGTGGTGAATGGGCTTTCAACTAAGAGTACCACAACTGTTGAAGATATTGAAAATTACTTAATTTATAACAAACTACGGTTTTTGGCCACAGGACAATTAAAAATTGATTTAACTTTTTTTTCTGTGCGGTTTTTGGTCTTTTGGGACAGTTAAAAACCGATTCTTCTCATTCGACATAGTATCACCTTGTCGTGGTAGGTGGGCTTTAAACTAAGAGTACCACAACTGTTGAAGATATTGAAAATTATTTTTTCAATAACAAACTATATTGCATCATTTTAGATTATGATAAAAAGTGAATTTTCAAGTGTGATAAAAATTAGTTACATTGTATTGAAACTACAGTCGAGCGTCGATAATACTGATCAAATGGGACCAGACCCATTTGGATTATCAAAAAATCCGGATTTTCGAAAATAGGCTATTTTACTGCTTTAAAACTATAAAAATTTAACTGAAATCTTGCAAATTTACTTACATTTGTATGTAAACAAAATACAGTTAAAGCTGCCGTGTATTACTTGGTACTCTACTTTACTGAAACTAAAACAACACAATACAAACACAAAATGTGGAGGAGAGTTCAAGTTCAGTATAGTAAAAACAAAACAAAACCATACAGTATGAAGTTAAAGAATATTAAACACTATACATCGTCAGGGCTTTTAAAAAAGTCGTTAATTGCTTTCTGTACTGCAGTACTTGTTCGCTTTTTTGCAGCCAAGTCTTTAGTACGCTTTATCAGAATGAGCTGAGAAGGTGTACTCTCCTTCTGTTTCTCGAGCCATGACATCCGAGTTTCTGCTGCCGTAAATGCCTCTAAATGTGTCTTCACTGCTTCTTCAATTTCGTCTTCAGCTTCACCATGTGATTCAACTGGTTCTGGGCCGTCTTCATACACCATAGCAGCAAGAGTTTCTGCTGCCGTAAATGCCTCTAAATGTGTCGGCACTGCTTCTTCAATTTCGTCTTCACCTATAAAACTGATGAAAACACAAAGAACTTTGGAAAAAGCTGATAATCCTTGCCACCTACAAAAGAGGGTGTGCCTCAGTCGGTGCCACTGCAATAATATTTCTGCCAAGGAAACTGCTTCTTCAATTTCGTCTTCAGCTTCACCATGTGATTCAACTGGTTCTGGGCGGTCTTCATACCGCTTTCGCATGGTTTGAAAATTTACATCATATTACAAGATATGCCTGACAATAAATAGATATTGATTTTCAAAACTTTTATATTATATCACAATATCTATGTGACACACAGGTCTTGTATAACGTCTAAACCCCTGAGAGGCAGGAAATGTTTCCACAATTTCATCCAAATTTCTTTAAAAATGTTACAAATCCTTTTACCCTGATTATTTTTTTCCGTACGGCAGAGGGCATAAAATACTCTATTTCTTTTATAAGTGTACCATTGACTGTTCTGTTTCTGCTAACCAATTGTCATCACGAAAAAAATATCCTATTTATAGTAATTATTGAAGCTATAAAGTTCCTTTAAAAAACAGTTTTAATAATTTGAAGAAAATAATTCAAAGAAAAAAAATATTCTTTGTAAAACAACACAAAAAAATCTATAATGCAAAAAAAAAATCAATTAAAAGCAAAAATATTAATAAAAATGCTTGAGTTACAGATTATTTTATTTGCAAAAATTACAATGCCAGTGTTGAAAATTATTAGAAAAAGGCATTTATTTGTCTAGCTGTGATTTAAAAGTTTTATTATGAGCAAAGCAGTTTTTACAAACAGTCAAATCAGTACCTTTTAGCATGCTGTCGTATATATTCTGGTTTCAAAATCTCCAGTATTTTTGGAGGCTCTTTCCAGCATAGTTTTAATCCAGTCCCAAAGTTTCCATTATTGTTTCATATCGGCTTCAGAATTTCAAGTATGATCGAAAGCTCGTATAAAAATTTCTGATCTGGTTTTTTACTAGTTTCAAAATTTCCAGTACGTTTAAAACCACTATAAAAAATCACAGTTCAAATCGATACCAGTTTCAAAACTTCCAGTAAGATTTCATACCGGCTTCAAAATTTCAAGTATGATCGAAAGCTGGTATAAAAATTTCTAATCTGGTTTCTTACTAGTTTCATAATTTCCAGTACGTTTAAAACCACTATAAAAAATCACAGTTCAAATCGATACCAGTTTCAAAACTTCCAGTAAGATTTCATACCGGCTTCAAAATTTCAAGTATGATCGAAAGCTGGTATAAAAATTTCTAATCTGGTTTCTTACTAGTTTCATAATTTCCAGTACGTTTAAAAACCACTATAAAAATTTCCAGTTAAAATCGATACCGGTTTCGAAATTTCCGGTACGATTTCATACCGGCATTAAAATTTCCAGTATGCTTTTCTTGTTTCCAGTATATATAATACTGGATCTGGTATTATTTTGATACTGGTTTTTGGAATTTTTTCCAATAGGGTGGGCAAGGAAGTAGCACCATTTTTTATAAATTTGAAAGATCGTATATAAATACTATTGGTGTGGAGGAATTTTCTTGGTGATAGTTTTAATTGGGGAATTTAGCTACATCAGTAAAATTAAAGAAATCGGATGTTTAAAAAAAATCAATGCAGGCAACCTTTTAAAAAGCAGAAACTTGTGTGCATCGTTTTTTCTATTCTTAAAATATAAAACATATCATTACTGCAGCGATAACGATTACAGGATGATTAAAATGGATAAATTTTCATTAAAACCTGAATAGGAACTTTTTTGTGAATAAAATGTTTCCTTTACTTCGTAAAAGAAAGTAAGAATGCGAACTTTAATTTTTCTTTTTTCGCACTCAAATTATTGCGAGAAACTTGTAAAAATGCTCATGATAATAACGTTCACTTTTTTCGAAATACTCCTTTAAAACTTTGTCTATTTTTTATATTAGGAGTAAACTAATACAGGGGTGATTGTATTCCGGTATTTTACCGGATTTCCGGTATTTTCATGATTAATTCTGGTATTTTCATGTTCGAAAATACCGGAAATACAATATTTTAATTATGCTTTTATCTTCCCACCTTCGGTATATACATATTTTTTTGCTTTTTCGAATTTTCGGTGATAATACCGATAAATACTAATAATATTCATCGAATAGAAATGTTAAGATGCCATTCTAATTTTTTGAAAAACTTTAATAAATAATTCTATTTGCATCCTTTTTTAATTTGATGCCTTCATATTAAAAAATACAATCGATTTGCATCCAATATAAGAATCGAATTTTTCTCATTTTTAAAGCTTATTACCATTAGTTAGGAGACAAATAAATGAAATGTCTTTTTATTCATTGTAAAAAATCAGCAATTTAAAAATTTCGAGCAACATGATGTTCTTTAATGAAAATCAAAAAGTTAAAATTTGAAGATCTGATTTAAATTTATTTTTGCTTCAATTATTTGGATTGTTAAAATAATATGTTTATCGTAGAGCTTTTAATAGTAAATCTGAAGTAAGTTTATTTCAATACTTCTCTTTACATCTGCTATGAGAATAAGATATTTCTCATTTTTGATGCTTGGCATTCCTTGTTGAAAGGCAAACAAATAACATTTCTTTTTATTTTAATTAAATCATTAAAATAAAAGTTTTAAATAAAAATCCATGCCCTTTAAGAGTGTCAAATGTCAAAAACTTAAATGCTGAATTTTATTTTTGTTTCAATTAAGTTTTTTAACACATGCATAACATCTTTAAATAGTATTTCACTTCAGTATTAATAAGTATGCAATCTTTGCAAACGAGTATCGTTTCTATGGGGAAAGCAAGTCAGAAGGAAAGTTACGGTACTCTAAGCTCAATAAGTGTATTTTGCTAGTTTGTGACTCTTTTTGAAACTCATTTCTCCAATTTGTTGATCTTTACAAAAATACTTGTAACTTTAAAAATATTTTTAAATATAATCATCTTGTGATTTCCTTCCAATAAGCTATGTCGGCGTATCTTCAAACGAATTTCCAACTCTGAAGCATTTGGATTTTACTGTTGTGTATTATCTTCTCTGTTTATGTATAGTTTTACCTTGTTGTTTTTCTTAGCGGAAATTTCTTTTGCATACATAATTCGTCGTGGGATAATGTATATTCTGTAAACAAGGGTTCAAACGATCGATCTTTTTTTTTCTTTTTTTTCAATGATTAAATTCTGACGAAAGGAGGAAAGATGTAAAAATTCAAACTTTCCGTTGGTTTTTATTGAATCTGCTTAATTTTTCACTGCCTGCTTATTTACTTTACGTACTAACCTGCTGTGGAAAAATGCTGATAATTCTTTCTCAAATTTATCAAACTACTATGTTTTTTATTTATTGTAGTTATGGAATGCATAACATTAAAGATATAATTTTAAAATGAAAAATATGCTACATTTAAAATACAAATGCTTACATTTTACTCGAATATACCTTTATCTCGAAGTCTTCAACGAATGCCTAACTCTTAAGGCTGCGAGAACTTTTTATTACTCGAAACTAAAAATCGCTTGAAACTTTTAGCCGGTCCCTTAGGATTTTGGACTATCCAGACTTTTGTGCGTTGACTCTATTTTTGTACGTTGTGTTATAAAATGTTTTAGCAATCACGATTTCTTTTTTTATGGATTTTTCTCGTATTACCTAATTTAGAAAATCACCGATCATAATTTGACGGTTGCGAATTTTTTCTCCATTTCCATTCCATTTCATTTTATTTGCAGAAACAAGCAACCAAACTATCTCTTATCGCAATTTTTGAAGCAAAAAAACGTAATTTGTTTCAAAAACCACTCAACAGACAAAATTTCTAATTTTGAGAAAACATTTATAGTATCACACTAAATTATTCAATCTCAACTACAACCCTTTTTACTGAAAGTAATATGTCTAAATTTGTGTACATTTTAGTTTTAAATGTTGTAACCTTTGTGGAAAAGTTAAAAAATAAGAGTAAAATACGTTTTCAAATTTTTAGAGCTTGTTCATTGACTGGTTTTTGAAACAAAGGGTTCAGTTCACAATATCAAAATTCAACTGATTGCCTGGGGCTGAAAGCTGGATTGTTTTTTTTAATTACTTAATTATTATTATTATTTATTTATTTTTTAACAAGGGGTTTCCAAAAAGAGGCAATAGAGGTAAAAATCGGATTTTTGAGCCGAGTTTTTCAGTTGAGCGAAGCTCTTTCAAGGCTGAGGTCGGTAACCGGCGTTCACCTGACCTCAAACGGAGGAGCTGTCAGAAGATCTCTTGAGCAGCCCTCGAACCGTTACTCTCTTCCCTCGCTTGGAACATTAGTATCTAATGATCGGCTCCGTTTATTTACGTTCTCTTTCTCGCCCACCGCCGACTATTTAGTACGGACACTCCTGCCCTTGTTCTTTTTGCGGGGCTGTTGGCCTCCTAATGGTTGCCCAAGCCCGCTTTTGGCAAGAAAATTGAATTAGCCAACAGCTTTGGCTAAATCGGTGCTTAAGGTGGGCGGAGATGGTTTGTCTTGGTTTTTTGGAGGATTTTCGGTGTTTTTCCTTTCACTAAATGTGCTGGTGAAAATTGTCGATAGTGGCTCAGAAATAATTCATCATTGCTTTTAGCCTTTAGGAACCAGTCGGTGACACATGTTGTACCATAAGTCTTTTTTTTTTTTTAGAGGACGGGGTTGAGATTTTCACTCGAACCCTTTGGAGCCGGGGATTTTTTCAAGGTTTCATACGCCTGGTACGACAGTTTATAGCTTCTCTTCTCAATGGAAAATAAATCTGTAGTTCAACTTCAACTGTCGTGCTACCTGGGTCGAAAGAAAAATTTCTATATGAACAGCCAGGATCCAAAATACCTCTTGAAGTATCGAAATATTTTTTAACCCTCTATGCCCCGACGGGACTCGGAAGTCCCGCTTGTATTAATTTAGTACAGTCGACGCTCGATATAACGACCATCTCCGTCCGACAGAAAAGGGTCTTTAAAACGAGTGGTCGCTATAAGAGGTAGAAAATAGAGTATATTGGGATAGAGTTGGGCTTTTCCCACCGGTCGTTATATTGGAATAGTCTTTATAACGGTCGTTATAACGAACGTCGACTGTATTATGAATCCTATATAGCTGGAATCATGCTGAAGCTTTTGAGTACCACTCCTTGTACTTCGCTGAGAGTCCGACAGATGGTACCTGCGATCGAAAAGTTTTTTTGGGGGCCCTAAGGCGTAGGGGAGCTGTTGATCTTCAAAATTTTTGTACCCGGTAAAAATATTTTTTGATGTATTTTCAACTCAAACAACCAAAAAATATTTCAAAATTCGTTGTTAAATTAATTTGAGAAATAAAGAGTTTATGTGTTAAACGTGCAATAAGATTTTAAAGGCAAAATATTTCTTCCAAACTTGTTGTGTTTGTTAGGGTTTGAGCTGAGCTTTTGCCCACAAATCAAAACAGCATTTCACTTTGCTTTTTAAATCATTTTAAGTGAGATATTATCTTGTCCAGTGTCTTATTCTTACTAAACACTTGATTTTAAGCGTATGAGTTCGGTAAATACAGAGATATTGTAAAACTGCCCAGACAAGTAACGGGTCATTCCATAGAAATGTCAACCTCAGCCGAAGAAAAAAAAATGCCGAAGTGGAAAAAGTTTCAAAAAATAAATAAATAACTAAATAAATGAAAATCATACAACATAAGAAGTTTAAAAAAAAATTGTAAAAGTATTGTAATTATCACTGAGATTTGCCATAATACTAAATAGTTGGTAATGGTGTCTACTGCTTGTTATTCGATGTTTACGTTAGTCACGTTACGTTAGTCACACTCCATCTCGAGTAAAAGTGACACTGAAGACTAAAAAAAATTAAGATTTAATAAATGTATTTTATGTTTTTAAAAGCCAACTTTACACAGTTTTCAAACATATCATTCAGTTCTTAACACTCGCTTAACTTTGAGAAATGTTTGCCTCACAACATGAGCATTCATTTTCAGGGTTGCAAAAATGTTACGTTAGTCACACTGCTATTTTGTTTGAAAAAATATCTATTGCCATTAATTTTGTTTTAAATTCTTAGCAGAAATGATACATAGATACCAAGTACATTGTAAATCCACCAGCATAATTAAAAAATATTTTTTATTCTTTAAGTTACAAGTAAAAACAGTTACAAAATCAGCTCTGAATGTTACGTTAGTCACTATGGAATGACCCTAACTATGTCTAAAAAATGAGTCATCATTGTTTTTGAGTTAGTGAAATATCTTTAGAAGTATCTAAATGATTTTTTTTCTTGCAGAGTACTGCTAAATCTTCGTAGTTAAAGCTAGATTATTTACATATTTTGGAAAATGTTTGGTAGCTTTAATAGTGCCAACTGTAGGTTTTATGCTATGTTTAAAGACAATATTTTTCTTTCAAATCGTTTTGCTCTGTTTTATAGAACTCTGTTTTTATCAAAAAATTAAAACAACATTTCAGTTTGTCTTTAATTGATTTCTAGACCAGCTTAAATGACATTTTTCTGGTCCTATTTATTTTTCTTACCAAACATGTTCTGTAGGCTTAGATCTGGTGAATACAAATATGTTAGTTGCACAGATAATTTATTATATCTCAAAAATGAGTCATCGTTTCGCACCCTTTCTACAAAAGTGCCACAACTCAAAAATTGTAATTTTTGAGTTATGACCATCATTAGACGTGGTTTACACGTCTCTACCAATCTTCAAAAGAGCCAGAAGTTGCATTGACAAATCAGCCGCCAGAATGCAGTTATGGCGTTTTGTTGTTATCAAGACGCATAGGACCCCTTCCACTGAAATGCCACATTTTGAGTTGTCGTCCAGCCGTCGTAGAGTAACATGCGTAACTAACGATCATAGTTTGAGATGTATCGGTCTTCATATTGACAAATTCAAAAATACTAAAACGTGCCTAGTCAGCCCGGGAACAGATTTTTGCAATTCCTGGAACACGTAGTTTTTTGAGTTGTGGCACTTTTGTAGCAAGGGTGCGATTTGTTTATAAATAAGTAAAATATCTTTTTTAAGATTGATTTTTTTTCCAATGATGAAAATGCAGTGCAGAGCATTTTAAGAAATATTTTCCCGCTAAATTGTTATGATCTGTTACTGTTTGGCGTATTCATCAGCTTTACCCCAGAGATCAAAATGAAATTTCAGTTTGTTTACAGTTGAACGAGTGCAAGTGACATATTTTCTAATCCCGTTACTCATTCTTAAAAGGTATGTTCTTTGGCGCTAATTATACGAATACGGAGACATTTTAACTGCCAAAACGATTAATTATTAAGTATGGTCGTCATGCTTCATTGCCGTATTAGAATTTGAGCATTTTTTTTGTCATATCTCGGTTTTCGAAGAGAATTCCAGTACATGTATATTTTTCCAAAGTACTTCCAAAACATTCCAAATAACAAGCATTTAAAGACACAATACATTTCCAACTTACAACATCCACGATCGCTTTCGCAGTTAGCATAAGGGCAATTCCACGGTAACTTTCGTTACATTTTGATCAACGCTTAGGCATTTAGCACCTCAGTACAGACAAATATTGTTATACAAACCTTGAATAAAAGCATTCTATTAAAATGCCTGTCGAAAGCAAAATTAAAATGCAAAAATATTCAATGCATTAAAATTTTACAAAATTTAGCAGTCAAAAATAAAGCAGTAACTTACGTTACACAGAAAGGGAATGACATAATATGAAAATTGGTTCTAAGGCAAATTTCTGCTCTATTACAGCTGTTTTCTTGTTTAAAGTATAATTTATCAGTTCCTTATAATGCTTAGGAATTTCTTTTCATAAATTTAAAAATTTATTTCAAAAATTGAGAATTATGGAAATTTTTGACTAGGTCACTTACGTTACAGTAACTTACGTTACAAAATTTACATACAAGCAAATATTTATGACAAAAATTAATGAATAAAAATTACAGCTTAGTTTAGATCAAAATGTTGAAAATTAACAATTATGAATTGAATTCATAGAAATTTAATACCAAATTTAATGACCAATCAAAAATATTACATAACACAAGACTTTAAAATGCAAACTGGTCACTGTTATTAACAAATTCAGGTAGGTTTAATTTTTCGAATCACGTTTTCTTTCTCATAATAAATTTCATCTGTCGTTTCTGGCCATTTATAATAGGTTCCAACAGCAGCCATTACTTTTACTTTAAACTTGTTTCTTCAATAATCGTCACAACTCAAGAATACAATGTATTTTCATACTTCATCACACGCCATTCACCGGCTTTTATCTCTGTTTTTTCTTCTTATTCCTTGAAATACTTTACTAAACGAAACCCCACAGTTTGTCCATTTCTAGTTCTTAAATGCTGATTGTCAATGTGCGGATCTTCGGAAAATAAGTTTTGATAAATTTTGCTTTTTCAAACATATTTCAATACCATCAAGGGTGACTTTTACTTATAAATCTGTAATATCCACATGACTTTTCACATACCCCTTTTACAGCGCATCTTTCTGCAGAGTTCAGTGGCATTTTAATGCAGAATGAAATATATTTCACCTGTAAGAGATAAAATACGTTTATATTTGTTTTTTCCAAAACATATTTCGAAACTTTAAAGCATAACAGAAGTCAATTTTGAATAATTTATAGTAAATTACCTCTTAAATATTCATGCAGTGACATTGTTTAGAGATAATTAATATCTTAAAAGCCAAAAAGAAACATATAATTTATAATAAAGGTGTATTGTAATCTTTTTTAACAAATGGAGATATTTTAAGAAATATGATTAATTTAAATTAAGTAAATACAGTACATTTAAAAGAATTCTTGAATAAATTACGCAAGCTAACCACATAAGTTTTTTTCACAATTTACTTTCTTTATAAACACAAGTATTTAAGTTCTACTTGGGTAACTTACATTACCTGCATATGTGGGTAACTTACGTTACACGCTTTGATTGTAGCACAAAAAATTAAATAAACAATATTTTAAAAAAAACTTTAACTATTTGCTTAACACACACTTATAAGATAGAAGATATAGCATTGTTAACATTGCAATTGCCCTTTCTTTATGCACAACATGAACTTTAACATGTTTTTGGTAACTTACGTTACATAGAACAGTGCATTTTTGAAGTTTACATAAATCACTTAATTTAAGTGAAAACATTCGTTTTAGCAATTCACAATGTTGAATTAAAGTATAATTATCAATATTATTCCTTTAAAACAGTTATCTAAAGACAAAAATTGAAACTTACCAACGTTCAAAGATTGATCATTTTCTTTACCAAAAGTTAAATATTCCATTTTCAACTTTAAAGTGCTGCCAAAAGTAAAAATACTACATTCTAGACAAAAAATTAGTATAATAATAAACTTCTAACATTTTTAAACCAAAAAATATGCAAAACAGGCGCTTTGCTGTAATTTGATTTTTCCAACGCTTTTCCACACATGCATGGAATTGCCCATAAGGTTCCGTTGGAAAAAAAAATGTTGGTTTCGTCCAATGTAAATATGGTCTGAAGCTACAATAAATAAGTTCTCACCAGGAAATGTTAAAATGTTCCAAAATAAAAAACATCTTTTGCCGAAGAGTTTTCGAATGTGTTTCCGGTTCCACCAGTAACCGAGAATTTACATCCGGTCTCTCCTCCGTTGCAATCATACGCTCATTTATCTATTATTAATTAGACTTCCAAACTAGCAGTTGCACCACAATATTGTTAAATACCTGTTGCAACTTTTACATTTTTTCGAGATCTTGAATTAGATTTGAGTTTCTAAAACTCTGTCGAATCTTTGCTGCTGCGAGGGCCCTGCTTGCTTTCCACAGCTCCTTGTGATTCAATGTTTTGACATAGTAAAGAATTGCAAAATGCAACTATAGTCAGTTTGAGAAAACTTTCTAATGAGCAGTGATTTGTAAGCAACTAAAACTATTTTTTATTTCTATTTCATGTTTAAAAAAAATCCTAAGCGCCAAACAATGTTGTCGGTTCGAATTAGTTCAAGAAACTGCAAAAGTTTTCGAGGAAAATAGTTACAAAGCTTTTGGAAAATTGTTGAAAACCGGAGAACGGAATACAGCCCCCCCCCCCCCCCGTGAGATTCAGCAAAGTGCAATTTAATCTCCTCTAAAAATATCTCTCTACCCTTTTGAACTATCTGATATTTAATTCATTTCTTTTTCTTAAATGATTTTCAGAAAATGTAGAAAATCGCAGCATAGTTGAAAGATTTCAAAATAATAGAAAACTTGTAAATATATAGGAAAAGTGCTGTATCATCAGTTCTCCTTTCTTGATATTAAGTCGTTTATTTCAAAAACCAGTCAAACGCCGAAATTTCTAATTCCGGAAAAAGGATTTATATCATTATATTAAATTCTTCAATGATATAAATCATTGAAGAATATAATATAATGATATTTATATCATTATATTAAATTCATCAATATTGTCCTTGGTGTTGCGCCGACGTGGCTTCCCCCGGACATATTTTGACCTGTTTGACTTTTACAAAAGACGAACTCCTTAGGGACCCTACACTTTTTTAAGATGTTTTAGACATTTTTGGTTTTATGGGGTTTGTCTAGCTCAGATAGACAACCTGAGGTAAGTAAGAAGAAGAAAAAATTCTTCAATAAGGGTTGCAACTCTTTTACTGAGAGGAAAAAAACGTTAAATATGTTGTGGTATCCCTTTTCAGTTTAAAATATTGTAATCTTTAAGGAAAATTTTTAATATGACAGATTTTTTTTTTAATATATTTATAACTTGTCGCTTGACTGATTGCTGAAGTATAAGATTCAATTGTTGACCGACATCTTGTGAAAAGGTTCTGCTAATTGTTGTGCCACAGTGCATGTTCTTCTGAATATGTGATTCTTTTTGTGAAAATGCTATAATTTTAAGCAATTAACTGGTTTTCTTTTGTCGAGTATTTTAATGGCCAAGTTCAGGACTTAATTTTTGCAATGAAGCTCACGGGAGCTTAGCTCATGTACTTTTCAATGTTGTGAAAATTTGGGGGGAAACCTTTTGGGTGAAAATTGGGAATTTACGCTTTAAAATACGTCGAAGGGATGTGTTCCCCACTGTAGTGTTCCTCCACTTCTTTTTGGTAGACATTAAGTCCTGTCTTAAGTTTACTTAAAATCAAAAATGTAGAGGAAGTCTGAAAAACAGATTATAATGAAAAATGAAACGAGCGTTGAACAGCTTTCTCGCGAAACAATTGCAAATAAATCACCAGCCTAAAACAAACCGGAAACATTCTGAGATAGTCACCAAACAAACTTTTTCTGAGAATTTTGAGGATAGAGTATGTGTGACTGACTTTGGGATTACAACCGAAACAGTTCATTCTATTATAATCGTATTAACTGCTTTAAAAATAGTGATTAACATGCAACGCAGGAGAGTAATTTTTAACAAAATTTCTGGCAAATTAGATTTTTGAGCTTTTTGTAAAATTGGCATGTTGATTTCAAAGCTGAAATTAGCTTTCGTCAGGTTTTTACTTCCTTTTACGTAGTATAGTCCGTGGAGTTAGTGCAAACATATTTCACTTCCGGATACCAGTCTGAAATTTTACGTGGGGATTAAATTCACGTAGGAGGACAAAAAAACGCCGGGAGACACTTGATCGGAGGTCAAGGTCATTCCGTGATGACGTCATCAAAATGGCCGCTTTTACTTTTCGTGTAACTGCTTAAAACTCCATCATAGATTGAAATATTGCAAAACTCAAATATATCATCTGAAAGCTCTTTAAAAGAGCTATTTAGAAAGGTTTGATTTTTCTTTCTGAGGTCAAGTTCTTACCTGTAATGACGTCATCAAAATGGCCGCTTCTACAAGTAAATACGTTTGTTTAACTCCCCCTAAAACTCCATCATAGATTCAAATATTGCAAAACTCAAATATATCATCTGAAAGCTCTTTAAAAGAGCTATTTAAAAAGATTTAATTTTTCTTTCTAAGGTCAAGGGCCCACCTGTGATGACGTCATCAAAATGGCCGCTTTTACATGTAACTGCGTTTGTTTAACTTCCCCTAAAACTCCATCATAGATTCAAATATTGCAAAACTCAAATATATCATCTGAAAGCTCTTTAAAAGAGCTATTTAGAAAAAAATAATTTTTCTTTCGGAGGTCAAGGGCCCACCTGTAATGACGTCATCAAAATGGCCAATTTTACAGGTAAATACGTTTGTTTAACTCCCCCTAAAATTCCATCATATATTTAAATATTTCAAAACTCAACTATATCATCTGAAAGCGCTTTAAAAGATCTATTTATAAAGAATAATTTTTCTTTCTGAGGTCAAGGGTTCACCTGTGCTGACGTCATCAAAATGGCCGCCTATGCAGGTAAATACGTTCGTTTAATTGCTTAAACTCCATCATAGATTAAAATATTGCAAAACTCAAAAGTATCATCTAAAAGCTCTTTAAAATAGCTATTTAGAAATATTTAATTTTTCTTTCTGAGGTCACTGGCAAACCTGTAATGACGTCATCAAAATGGCCGCTTTTAAAGGTAAATACGTTTGTTTAACTCCCCCTAAAATTCCATCATATATTTAAATATTTCAAAACTCAACTATATCTTTTGAAAGCGCTTTAAAAGATCTATTTATAAAGATATAATTTTTCTTTCTGAGGTAAAGTGTTCATCTGTGATGACGTCATCAAAATGGCCGCTTTTGCAGGTAAATACGTTCGTTTAACTGCTAAAAACTCCATCATAGATTCAAATATTGCAAAACTCAAATACATCATCTGAAAGCTCTTTAAAAGAGCTATTTAGAAAGACTTATTTTTTCTTTCTAAGGTCAAGGGCCCACCTGTGATGACGTCATCAAAATGGCCGCTTTTACAGGTAAATACGTTTGTTTGACTCCCCCTAAAACTCCATCATAGATTCAAATATTGCAAAACTTAAATATATCATCTGAAAGCTCTTTAAAAGAGCTATCTGGAAAAATTTAATTTTTCTTTCTAAGGTCAAGGGCCCACCTGCGATGACTTCATCAAAATGGCCGCTTTTACAGGTAAATACGTTTGTTTAACTCCCCCTAAAACTCCATCATAGATTCAACTATTACAAAGTTCAAATATATCATCTGAAAGCTCTTTAAAAGAGCTATTTAGAAAGATTTAATTTTTCTTTCTAAGGTCAAGGGCCCACCTGTGATGACGTCATCAAAATAGCCGCTTTTATAGGTAAATACGTTTGTTTAACTCCACCTAAAACTCCATCATAGATTCAACTATTGCAAAACTCAACTATATTATCTAAAAGCTCTTTAAAAGAACTAACTAGAAAGATTTAATTTTTCTTTCTAAGATCAAGGGCCCATTTGTAATGACGTCATCAAAATGGCCGCTTTTACAGGTAAATACGTTTGTTTAACTCCTCCTAAAACTCCATCATAGATTCAAATGTTGCAAAACTCAAACATATCATCTGAAAGCTCTTTAAAAGAGCTATTTAGAAAAATTTAATTTTTCTTTCTGAAGTCAAGGTCCCACCTGTAATGACGTCATCAAAATCGCCTCAAATGACGTCATCACAGGTGGGCCCTTGACCTTAGAAATAAAAATTAAATCCTTCTAGATAGCTCTTTGAAAGAGCTTTTAGATGATATATTTGAGTTTTGCAATATTTGAATCTATGATGGAGTTTTAGGGGAAGTTAAACAAACGTCTTTACCTGTAAAAGCGGCCATTTTGATGACGTCAGTACAGGTGGGACCTTGACCTCAGAAAGAAATATTAAATCTTTCTAAATAGCTCTTTTAAAGAGCTTTCAGATGATATATTTGAGTTTTGCAATATTTGAATCTATGATGGTGTTTTAAGCGGTTAAACGAACGTATTTACTTGTAAAAGCGGCCATTTTGATGACGTCATCACAGGTGAGCCCTTGACCTCAGAAAGAAAAATTAAATTTTTCTAAATAGATCTTTTAAAGCGCTTTCAGATGATATAGTTGAGTTTTGAAATATTTAAATCTATGATGGAGTTTTAGGGGGAGTAAAACAAACGTATTTACCTTTAAAAGCGGCCATTTTGATGACGTCATTACAGGTGGGCCCTTGACCTCAGAAAGAAAAATTAAATGTTTCTAAATAGCTATTTTAAAGAGCTTTCAGATGATATCTTTGAGTTTTGCAATATTTTAATCTATGATGGAGTTTAAGCAATTAAACGAACGTATTTACCTGTAAAAGCGGCTATCTTGATGACGTCATCACGGGAGTTCATGACCCCTGATCAAGTGTCTCCCGGCGGTTTTTTGTTCTTATATATGTACCTAAGCTCTGTACCAAATTTCACACTGGTATCCGGAAGTGAAATATTTAGGCTGTTTTTGTCGCTAACTCCACGGACTAGTAAAGGAAGTATTGTGATCGCGAAAAAAAATCACGCAAATTTGAGTCTAAATTTTGATTTTGCTCACCCCCGAATGAATGTTCAGTAGTTTTTTCGACCTGTCAGCACGTGCATATGTACTTACCAATATATAAGCCGCCGAAAAATCCTTTTCAACCACCCCCGAGTTAATTACGACGAGTTTTCTCGTGACGTCTGTATGTACGTGTGTGCGGATGTATGTATGTATGTGGGTCGCATAACTCAAAAACTATATGCCGTAGAAGCTTCTAGCTTGGTATGTAGGCTCTGAGGATGGTCTAGTTGTGCACCTCCCCTTGTGGTTGCATTCGAATGTTCCCAAGGGGGTGTTTTACCCCTTTTTTGGGGTAAATCAGTGTTAATTTCAATGCAGACTCAAGTGATATGAATTGGCGCGACCACTTGGCGATATGTCGCCAAGCTTTTGGTCGCCAAGTGTTTGACGCCAACTTGGCGACATATCGCCAAGTTGGCGACAAATTTGGCGAAAAAATTATTTTTCGAATTTGGGTTCAACTTGGCGCTATTGGCGATATTTTGCGAAAAATTTACTGAATGATCTTAAAATCAGCAATATTTAGAAAATTAACCATTGTAAACTATTTTTTGCATTGTTTCGTGGCAGATTAGGGGAGTAAATATTTGAATTGTTACCTTGCTCACTCCAAGCACTTTTTTTAACACTTAAGGCAACTACTAAGAAATTTACACGTAAAAGGAAGTAGTGTGGGGTCCATACCAGATTTTTTCTCCACAACTTATGAGAGTATGAGCGCTTGCCGCCAGAGAGCGCGAAACACATGAAACCCTTCTACTCCTCTATTTGGTGGGGGGGGGGGGGGCATTTTACGAAAGGAATGTCAAATAATCTCGTGCTCATTAGAAACCTAAAAATATAAATTTTTTGTTCTGTGTGTACACTTCATGTAATTGTTCATTGCCAAATAAACTTTTAAGTGAAAAAGATAGACTAAGGGCCATGCTCCACATCAGCGTAAAACGCGACCGAAAACTAAGGGCCATGCTCCACATCAGCGTAAAACGCGACCGAAACTGAAGGCAGAAACCGAAAATCCGGGTACTTTCCATAGGAACACCATTGAATCCATTTTACGCTTCTGCCTAATTTTTCTGCTTTACGTCGATGTGGAGCATGGCCCTAAGGCAGAAACCGAAAATCCGGGTACTTTCCATAGGAACACTATTTTAATCCACTTTACGCTTCTGTTTTATTTTTCTGCTTTACGCTGATGTGGAGCAGGGCCCTAAAGCTACATTTTTGGGACTTTTATTTTGAAATGATTGCTCCAAACCCCTCTTTGTGCCCTAAAGCAAAACTTATGACCCCCCTCCCCCAAACCAAAAGCTGGATTCGCTCTTCCTTACGAATCTGCCAAAGTGACAGGACTATTTAGAAGCATAATGCATTTATACATGTATAAGCTCCATCATCCAGGGCCCGAATGATTGCAAGATCTTCTGGGTTTGGTTTGCCCTGAATGAACTACGTGTCAATTGAATTAAAAGAAAAAAAATACGTTAAATGTTCGCATAATCTTGGCTAGATATGTTTACATTGCTTCACAAAATTGAAACGTAGTGATTTAGAGGAGTCATATTTCATAGGTGCACAAAATTTTGAAGAATTGAAACAAAAATCTCAAATGTCTTGAACACGCATTAAAACATGTATGTATTTTGCAGCTTTTGATCATGTAGTATGTATTGTGTTTTTCACCTTTGCCACCCCCCCCCCCCCCACCCAAAAAAAAAAAACATTGAAATGACTAGCCTCTTCACCAGAGCCTGATTACCGCTGGGGCATGCGGGGCACAGGCCCCTCTTCTTAGATTTCAGGAGGGCCCAAAATCTTACTTTATCCAATGCTTCTTAAATGCTAAATGCCTACTGTATATTTTACTAAAATGCCTACTATATGTTTTATTATTATACTAAAAGCCTACTGTGTATGTCGACGTAAATTTTTCTCTTAATAATTTGATAGCATTATTATTATTTTTTAAGTTCGATCTTTGCACAAAACTTTTATTTCATTCTGGTATTGTAAGAATTTTTTTACTCTTAACACGTAACTAATATGAGAAGGGGGTGGGGACCCTGAAATAAAAATGTGCCCCATGGTCCAATGTCAGAATGATCGGGCTCTGCTCTTCACCGCTTCTCATTCGAAAGCGGAATTCGTCGAAAGATCCAAATGTTTAGTAGAACCTTATTTTCTGCCCCACAGAGGCAGTAATAATCTTAGGAAAGACACATTGTGCCATCCAACTAAAAAACTAATCACCTCTCCGATCGCATCCATTGCAAACGGGCAAACACATATCAAGCCGAATTTATACATCAAGCGTGTGTTAGAGCTCGGATGCTGCGTGACTACCTCTTTTCAACCATCTCATTCCACACTGCCTTCGTCGGAGTCCACGTTTTATTTGGAAGGAAAAAAAGATGAGAGAGATGATTCGGTTTTCCAGTCGCTCTCTGGCATCGGATTCGTTTGACCTTGCTCTTGACCTGACAGATAGTAATCATAGCCGGCACATTCCCATTTTCCGCGAATGGGATTGGATTATTTTGTGCCCGTGTGATATTAAAGATGCATCTCGAATGGGTCTGTGGGATTGAATGCCTTCGAATGATGCGTCCGTGACAGATGTTTGAATCCTGCGTTTAGGTTTATTGCACCAGCTTAAATTATATTTGAAAAATAATAAAATAAAATAAACTTTTGCTCTCGATGTCATTGAGGTTAAAGTTTTTTTTTTCTTCCGTGGAGTGTTCGTCTGTGTTTTCTATTTTGAATTCGTTTCATTTCTTTTGGATTCTTCAGGATTGAAATTGGCAGTTCCGCTTTCGCTCAAGAACTGTAAAGTGATTCAGTAAACTTATGCAATTTTGTCACACATAAGCTGTTTGAAAAAGTTCGGTTCTTCAATGGTAGAGAGGACAGAGAAGCACCGAACTTCCGATTTTTACCGAAAGATAAAATATGCGCACGCACATATTCCATACCGACATTACACAAATGAGATGGAAAATTAGACATAATCTAAAAGAAGAAAAAAAAATTAGAGAGAGGGAAAAAATTCGCAATTTTGCAATACTGCTTTTGAATTTTCCGTATCTCAGCAAATTTTACTGAACAATTGAATTTTTTTTTTTTTTGAGGTCACAGTGGGCCTCACATCGGGGCGCCTCTGATAGATGTTTTCCCTCTGTTCACATCTAGAATATGAGATTCTAGTGCTTCATGTACCATATGAAGTCTTATATTCTCGCTTATTTGTCTTATTGATTTATGCTTCCGTTACCGTTGTAATAGCGTTTCCAACGGGATGTACTGAAGTCATTTTGTAACCTTTGCAACTTGGAGTATGTGCAAGATTTTCCTCTAAGCGCGGATTTCCGTCATGATGAAAAAGACAAGGGAATCAAGGTGAACTAATGACGTTGTTTGGCCAAAAATGTATCGATTGTTCACAGTCAGTGTGTGTGGCACAAGAGTTTAGGAGGTTAATAATGTGTACTGTATAGAGACAGCTCATTTTTTGTGCGCATAAAAATAATTCATAAACAGTACATTCGATTGAGTCACGATCAAAACTTGACAAATACGTGCATCAAGTCGCTGAAATTTCCTGATCTGGAACCCAAAAAGCTCACTGTGAAATAGTCTGATGCTCCATCATATTTTATAACAGCACCCTCAACTTTACCCTTAATGTGACTTATTTTTTTCACTTTTCACCCCAGTGTTTATCAATATTTGTTTTTAATAGAATGGTGTAATTTTTTAACCAATATCATCTTTAATAACTACTATATTTTTTACGAATTTCGTAACTTATTTTATGAGTAGATATTTTCATTTTCTTTGTTTGCCTGGCTCTAGTATTTGCAATATTGGATCAAAAAATGCAATTTTGTTATTTGGTATTTTTTTTAAAACATGATACCGGTATGAGAAATTTTTCAAAAAAAAGAACAGAAACTTAGTTTTTTACCTCATGTTGTTTTATTTTCTTTTACGTCTTTTTTTTTCTTTTTTTTTCTGTGTTATATATCATTTTATGCAGAAAATAAATTATAATACTGCATTCGTTATAAACAACGATAAAAATGAAGGACAAACTCGTACAATCCGTCCTCGGCGGCTGGTGCAACGGTGTTCTTCGGTAGTATTCGTTCTGCCTCATATTCTTCAAAACTATTTAAATATAAATTTAAAATTTTGAAATAAGTAAATTAATTGATTTGAATTATTCAACGATGCAAAAAAGTTCACTAGAGAGTAGTAGAATAGATAACTTTCGCTCGATATTGTGACCAAACATTCCATAGTAGTCACTTTTATTTGCGTCATTATTGCTTTATACATTTATGCCCAAGTTTTTTTTAACAATTTTTTACAATTTTTATCTGCTTAAAACTCTTACTTGGAACGGTTTACCTTTACATACGTTTTAGGCTTAAAATAGTTCGCCGTTGCCATATTTATTTAGTTATTTAACGTCCTGTTTATGGGATATTTTGCAGATATGTGAACAAAATACGACCTTGCTTGACTTTACTTTTGCAAAATAACATTACAGAAGGTATCTGGGATCCATTTTAAGCAAATCATTTTAAAATAGTTTAATTTTATGAAAAATAAGTTCGTAAAAAAAATTACTTTCTGTGGCTACTCGTGCTGGATCGTTGCTTGACTGATTTGTCTGAAAATAGCTGTCAATAAATGAACTCTGATGTCCAAATAGTGGCTCTAACTGTGAAAAACAGCTTTAGTAAAAGCATTTTCCCATTACAGGTTTTTGTATGCAGTAACTAACAAGAGTCCCGTTTTTAGGCTACTGGGCATAAATGGGTTACTTTTTGAATAGACTGTGAATTGATAATGCAAAAGCTCCTAACCGAAACTTCTATCCAAAACCACCTTACTTGCTATCTCTCGCTCTCTCTCCATCTTTTTTTTTTTTTTTTCTCTCTCTCTCTCCAAATTCGCCATTTCCGTTTGCATTAGTAGAAAAACAGATTTCTATCATTCTGTCAGAACAAACAACTTAACTCCACATTGCCCGATAATTGCCGTTCTAGTGATTCGTGCCGAGAAGTTTAACCGTAACCGCTCTTTTTTACTCGGATCAAATCAGGGACAAAATCTCAGATCCGTCAGATCAAAGCGAAAAACTTCCTGTACAAAAAAAGACATTGTTGCGAAATAAATGTATCAACCGTTTTCTAAAACAAGGGACATCAAAATTATTTTTCAATGTATACAGAAGATTCCAAAAATAAATACACGAATAAAATAAAGTGATTCTCGGCAGTAAAACGCTCCATTATCTCTTTTCACGTGTTCATTGGAGGGGAGAGGCAGCGTTGCAATTACTCTCGCGGATATTTTAAGAAAGGGCAGTGCTGTCTCTAGAGAAATTATTTTAAAAGATGTTTTTTCTGCACTCTCATTTGAGAGATTTTTTTTTACCCTTTTATATTGAAATTACAGAGTAAAAAAAATACATATTTCGTTCTTAAAACGTCAAACAATTTTTAACAGAATTAAGAGAAGGCCAGCACTGCTTCTGATTGACTTATTATTTTGATTATTACTACTATCCTCACACACCAAGGCTTTGCCTGAAGTTAAATTTAAAGGATTTTCGCTGCTATCTCTGCATCCATTATTCACGAATTGAAAAAACACTAATTACAGCAAATATAATGTTGAATTGAAGCGTAATTTTACCACAGTTTATTAGAAAGGGAGACATTTGCCTCGTCCTCGCAAAATTGCAATGTTTTACAGCTTTCGCTATTTTTTTAAATCACCCCAAAGGGGAGCATTCAAGCTTTAAAGCTTTGAATATGAAAACGTTCTCGTATTGTTTATGTTTTTTAAATGAATCGAATGAATAAGTGTTCGGTTGTGCCTTTCGCTGAAGATATGCCTATAGATATATATGCATGCTGAATGAACACCCAAGAAGGCCATTATTTGTAATATTGTTAATTAAGGGCAGAGGACAGCAGTTTTCTTAGATCCTTGATTGCGTGGATTCTGGCTCCCTTTACCTTCTTTATTTTTTTTTTACATGCATGAAATACTTTTCATGAGTTTTTGATTTTGATCAGTTTCAATCACAGCTCAATGGCTTACCTTTGCCTTCCACAGCATTAAAAAGTGCTAAGTCTATACTGCCGTGCAAAGTGCGAAAGTGGTATCTGCTGCAGTCGAGTTCTAACTTAGATATCACTCTTTAAAGTTTTGCGCCACCATGTATTTGATTAAGATCATACTTTTTCAGAATTTTTGAAAAAAATATTTCCCGTCCTCAAATGACCGCAAAAATTTGTATTTAGGTAAAATATGTCACAAAGAACCACCTGGTGGTGACAACTCAACCCAAGTAGCATCAACTCATCGGATTTCGCTCGGCCGATCATCGAACTCCTTGTAAACTGATCCCGTAACGCACGAGGACATGGTTCCGATCAGTATCCGAACACGGTTTTCGATGAGCTACTTTTCATCGGAAAGCGATATCCTTCCAATCCACTTTCCCGATGAAAATGAGCCGGGCATCCAAAATGGATCCTAAATTCATCGGCACGGGACTGCACTGCTCGTAAATTGCTCCAAATCTCATCGTATTTCGAGCAAAACTCATCGGATTTTGCTGCTCGGATTCTGTTTGGCCGATGAAACATATTGGAGCAATTCCCGATGAGAACTCATCGGAACCGGTCTTCGGCCGATGAGAATTTCATCGGGTTTCGATGAATGGCCAATCATCGGCCGATGAGATTATGCTGCTAGGGAATTTTGTTAAAAAGTGCAGATATTACTTTTGTGCTTAAACACGGCAGTATAGACTTAAGTCCATTTTCGTTATTTTTCGGCAAAGCGCAATCGTTTGACTAATGCATACGGAGGAGGAGGCTCGTGGTCTTTTGAAGACTCAAAATATTTGTGTTAGAATTTGTTTTGTAGAATAACGTTCTATATGTCGAAGCGGGATGAGATTCTGCAAACAATTGTTTGTTCTCGTGTGTATAGATTAATACTACGCAAAGAGAGGTGCCATAGCCTCGAGAGAGGTCGGACTTCTTTATTTACATATAAGACAGCACAAGAAAGATTTACCACACAAAGAGATTAAACACCGGCAGGGAATCGAACCCACAACCTCTTGCTTTTGAGACGAAACTTTTACCTCTGACCCACCGAGGCCCCCCAACAAACGTAGATTATTGCAAACAATGCAATAAAAATGGAAAATTGCCATTTATAGATTGAAGTTAGTCTGGTCCTGAGGTACAGGAATGACGTTTATTTCCGACAAAATTGTCGAGTGATTAAAACATTGCCCCCCCTCCCTTTTATTTTTTGAGCTGCCATATTGATTTTACCGACGAGATTAGGTCAATCTATATGCGTTATGTACACGTCTAATTTTATTAAAATGATTGCAGCAGACATCCAACACTTGTCCTTCAAAAGCGGAACTCTGTCCAAACTAGAAACATCTCCTCCAGACTAAATCGAGAACGATCCTCTTTTTAACCTTGCACTTGACCTTAACAACTGCTAATAGTCGGGACAGAAACTCCCATTTCCTGCAAAACGAATTGCCTCGGCCGCAAATCACTATTACTCTGATGATGTCTGCGAGTTTTCGTAATAACAGACCTGTTTTGCATTTGCATGCTAACTAGCACTTGTTAGTGTGTGCACGATTAGCGAAATTCATTAATGTTTTTTGTCTTCTTTTGGAAGACAATTAGGCTTTTACCATCGCGTGACCGTCCGAAATTGGAGAATTATTATATAAACGCTCTCTCGCGCCCCAGACACAATGGGAATTTTAGGCTGGACGTGCGCGAGTGGAAATTGTGAAACGGTCCGTCTTTTGGGCTGTGTGGGTTTTTTTGTTTGATCACGTTTAAATACAATAGAACCGTTTTCGTAGTCAATACGCATGGAAAGATGCGTTTGTTTATTTCCTTTTTAAGCATGAAACGATTTTTATTTGTCTCTTAAATTGTTTGTTCTTTTAGTCTGCGTCACGTTTCGAAAATTTTCGTGATGCCGTTTCTCGGCCAATGCAAGAAACCTTGGGTATTTTTTTACGTGCGTATTTTTTGTGGAATATGTACGACTGTTTTGTCTCATCTTTTGAGACAAATTCCCGCACATATATAGTGGGCATTTTTAGTTAATGTTGGTATTTTTTTCCCCCAATAGGCTAATATCTCGTAAAATTTAGTTGCATGGATTATAAATGACGTCGGAACTTAAAGGATCTAGTAAGACAGAAACCCAGCGAAATGGCTTCTCCTGAATAATCTGAATTCAAAAGTACTTGGCAAATAGCCTGGCGAGAAAGTCCAGACAAAGAGAGACTTTTTCTAGTAGGGTGATCTCCAAAGATTTGACATTTTCTGATCATTAATTCTTTAAAAACAAAAATGCTTTGAAATTTTTTTTAATAATGTGTTCTGAGTCTTTATGGGGAACTTAATAAGAGAAAAATAAATGTAAGTCACCTCAAACATGTTGCAGTTTCGTTATGCTGTCGTGGTATAGAAAATGCCATGAGATCGACATTTTACTTACACAAAGCCTGATACCAAACCCCAGAATTATATTTAAGGTTAAAAATGCTCTTTCTTATTCTTATATCTTACTTAAATTTCATATAACAGAAATGATTTTGGAAAAACCTTTTATATAAAACAGAAATACTGACCAGGAGAGTGACAGCAGAAATATTAAGAGTTAACATAAAACCATTTGGCCAGTTAAAACCACAAATAATCGGGGAATTCAGTAAAATCGTTAGAATAAATGGTGTTGTGAAGCAGATTCATAATTTGCTCTTTTTACCTGTAAAAACTGAACTCATTCTTACGCTAGGGTATTAACGTAAAAACATTGGACAAACTTTTAAACAATGTACATTAGTTATTTAAATAATTAAATAGATTAAAAGTATTTTATACTATTAACTAAGCATAATTTAATACTATGAACTTAATTTATAGAACACTAATATAAAATTTTAAAATATTTATTTACATTTGCGGAAAAGGTTTAGATAGGCCAAGAAAGTGGTTTTCTTGTGATTCAAAAACTTTCTTATTACAAAATAAATAAGTTATTATTTTCATGTGAATGGGAATAGATTGGAAAATATTAGTTCGCACAATTAACTAATTCTTGTGTTATTTTTCAGAACAAGAAATTGTTAAAATTTTAGTTAATCACCCAACATAGTTAAGACTTGATAATTTTCAAGCTCTATCGCCCACCACCCCCTTTTAAAAATGTTACATGCTGTACGTACATGATTGACATATGTTTTAGAACCAAGGGGGTGGTCCCCAAAATCTCTTCTCCCCGTGCTACTGATTCGCAAAAGCGTCGTGCATTTAAATGTTTAATTATTTCGATTTATAAAGGAATTTATTTGCTAAAATATGTATAGCAATGTTAATTTTACTGTGGCAATTTTCCGGACATTCTCATTACGATTATTATGTCCTTTGCTTTTAAGAATATAAATTGGCCTCCTAAGAGCACAAGGTTAAAGTTTTACTATGGCAATTTTCAGAACTTTCTAACTACGATCATAATCACATTTGCATTTAAAAGTATAAATTAGCCTTTTATGAGCATAACTACACTCAACGGGCCGGTTTATCCGTTGTGTATGTTTGTCCATGTTGGTTTTTGTTTTCTACAGTAAAAACTGTTCTTTAATTGAAGTGTCAATGTCTCTCATTACAGCTGAGTTATTTATTGTTATCAGCACGGGTTATATGCTCTTTTGACAACTCCAAATTTCGCTTTGGAGTTCCGGGTTTTGTCGTGAAGGGATCATACTTTCGAAATCCATTATTAAAATAAATTGTCGGTGAAGGCCCGTGGTAAATTCAATTACGGTGGAGTCCTTAAAGACCTGGAAAGCATTTTAAACAAGCTAGAATCGTTTGTTATTTTCAATAAGTAATTGATGCTTTGCTGCATGAAAATTGTAGATCCGTTCTTTTTCTGGCAGTTGCATGAAAATGGAAAAGCGGGTACTGAACCCGCTATCTTTTGATTTTAGCCACTTACTTGGCAGTGCTGCTGAATCGGAACAAAAAGTTTAGTATTGTCATTTTGTCCGTAAAATGTACCGTATTAAGTGCATTAAAAGGAAAAGATCTGCAGAGTGATACGAAATTAACTTGTTGCTGTTGTTATTATTATTATTATTTTGTCTCGATAACATTTGACGTGACTACTAGCTGTAAGTTGTTAGAATTTTGCTTTGTATATATTGACTCTATAAGATGCTCATTTCCTATGCCCTTCGAACAAAATTAGTTTACATAAAGATAGAAACTCGATATCAAAACACGAAACTTTTTTTTCCTCTTGCATGTTATCCTTAATTACGGAATGGTTTAATGTTTTATCTTTAAAAACTAGGTTTTTTTTTCCCCTTAAATTTATTTATCTGAAGTTTATGGCAAGTTTTATTATCCGTGCTTTATTTCTTTTTATTTAATGTTATTTTAAAATTTTACTTGCTCATTTATTTCAACATTAGAATTTTTTGAACTTAATTCAGTTGTTTAGTTTCCCGAATTCTGCTTCAGCTTTTATTTTAAAAAGTATTCTTCCAACGACTTTCCTTAAATTCATTTTGCTCCTTGTACAGCAATTGCTCTTTAGTTTCGTACTGGTTAGTAACTTAACGGTGCCTGTAAAATCGTACATGGCGTGTTTGCCCTTGAGAATTTCGGAGATCCCTTTCGTAACCTACGTATTCATAAGCGAGGTGCCCTGCTCTAAAAATAGGCCGGGAAGAGTGGAAGGCGTTTTTTCTTCTCCGAAGTTGAACAAGCCAGAGAAAATATATATTTGGCTTTCTGATGTTGTGCGCTAGTGCTGTGTTTTTCTGATCTTTTACACTTGCGGAAATAGGAAAACAATTTCGTGGAAAGGCGGCAAGCAAAAATAAAAACAATACATTGTTAGTTGTCTTATTATGTCACACAAAAATAGTGGGATAATCGCTGCTGCTGATCTTTTAATAAATTTCATATTGTGGCTGCAGGTTGCGATTTATTTATGCGAGACAAGGCACTACAAAAACATACAGTCGATTTCTTTTTTCTTTTTCTTTTCTTTTGCAAATTTTGTTGCATGCTCAGTACGTTCACTTTGGATCGGTTTATACTTGTGTAAAGCAACTTTAGAGGTTGCTTTTGGAAGAATGTTTAAATTCGTTTTAGACCAATGCGGTCCACGGTTCAGTTGTTGGGAAACACTGAGCTATGTTCTGAATGAACAAGGGGGATCAATCTGGCTTTTTATTTGTTATTCCCTGTTTTGTATGGGGCGAGGAAACATTTTGGAATTTTCCTGGTAAGAAATATTTTGCTCTGACTTTTTTCTGGAACACTCTTTGCAAATTTTCCAGTAGGTTTCGGACTGATTTATATCAATATGTTCTCGAATTGTTGCAATGCATCAGAGGCTGTCGGTTTGGATACTGAATGAAAGTTTCTTATAGTGGTTGTTCTTTTGGATAATGAATTCAAAAGTTAGCTTGGAGTGATTATATTTGAATATTGAAGATTTAAAGTTTCTTGAAGTAAATGTCTTTTTAGTTATTGAGTGTAAAATATGTTTCATAGAGCGTCTGTCCGTTTGGATATTGAAAGAAAAACGTATCTTGGAGTGACTGTCTTTTTGCTTGTTAATAGTAAAAAGTTTCTTGAAGCGATTGTCCTTTTGAATATTGAATGTAAAAGAATTCTTGGAATGACTTGTCTTTTTACAAAATCAAGGTAAAAAATTTCTTGAAGCGATTGTCCTTTTTGGGTGTTGAATGTAAAAATTTTCTTAGGGTGACTTGTTTTTTTACAAAATGTATAGGTAAAAAGTTTCTTGAAACATCTATCCTTTTTGAATGTGGAGAGGTTGGTTCTTAGAGTAACTGTACTTTTGCATATTAAATGTTCTGTATAATATTGAATTAAGTTTTTTTGGAGTGACTGTCTCTTTGAATATTAAATAATTTGTATAGTATTGTGTAAAACAATTTTTTGGGCTAATTGTCTTGCATTCATTTTTTAAATCCCATCGTGCATGTCGACCGACATGCAGATGTGTCAAGCATTTAATTTATTTCATCTGTTTGAAAACAGAAGACTCAAAAGCGGTCGTTTTTATTCCTGCTAATATCAAGCAACAAGTTGAATTCAGTAAGTCACGGCTGTGCCTGACAACAACATAAAGAAAAGCTGGAAAGCATCCATCTCCCTTGACTTCGTGTTCATTTTTGCATCCAAATGTTCATATTAGCGAGCGGAATGACACCAATTTTTGCAATCCGAAGAGCCCTGAAGCCAAGAGTCGCAGTCAATCCCTCTCGCCATGTTTATGGACCTGTAGTCTTTTTGTCCTTTTACGCCGTAAAAACGCGAGAGTAGCCTCATTCGCCATCATAACCTGATACAGTCCTTTTTTCCTAATAAATGGAAACATCACTTCTGATTCTGGAAAGACAATGTAAATGTCTTCGGGAGCCTGGTCGGTGCTATGAGCGACTTCGTTTTTTATTCGTGACTAATAAGGAATTTTGCGTCTCACTCTTTTTGTTGTGTGAAATGTATGCGGAATGCTTGAAATTTCTGTATGCGGTGTCTGATGTATTGTCTGAAGAGATGGTTTGCCATGTTTCTAGTTAGAGAGACAAAATAACTTTTTTACGTGATTGAGTGTTTTGCTATTTGTCAACTTTCGCTTCTTAGTCGTTATTCGGCGAATTTTTTTTTCTTCCCTGCCTCGTGTCGCTATTATGATATACGTCAATTACAGAACCTTACTGGTTTCATAACATTGTAGCTTGTTTGTATTGCAAATAGCTATGTTACAGCGTTGTACTGTACCGGTAAAAATCGGGAAAAAAATAAGGCCATTAACCCTGTGTAGACCTATATAGGATATAATATGTCCTGAAAGTTCCAATTTATTTCATAAATGATCAAATACAACAAATGTATAAAGTATATTTTTTAATGTTATTGAAATATCAAAATCTTAATATTACCACAGAGGTCCTAATTCATAGATCGTCGTCCAAAGAGGGTCGAGGAGCATTTCTCATGGGTCGCAACATTATTCCTGCTTTTTTAAATACTAAACAGTTTCAAAAACTATTTAGTTAGAGAGGTAAAATACAAAGTTTCAAAAGTTGTAATTGAAATTTTATTTTTTTTACAAGTAATTGCATTTATTACATATCACTTTTCTTGAATTAAAAAAAAGTAGTTGCTATATTTTCTTATTTCTACGTTACTGTATTGTACGCATTATCAACAAAAATAAAATGTCTCACACATCTTAAGTTGTTATGTCAAACGTGTCCCATGCATGTTATGTAGAAAACAAAAAAAGAAACTGCTGACAAGAATTTTGGGAGTGCGCAGTGGTTTCTTCACACTTTCGCTTGCAGTCAGCATTCGCCAGCGAATGTAAAGAGTGTTTAATTTTCCTCAGCCGTGGCACATCTTAAAGCTGCTTCCTTACCCATCTTCTTTCAAGTTGTCGTATAAAATCTTCAACGAAAGAACAGAATTACGGTAAATTTGTCTCCCGTGCCTCCGTTTGTTCCCTCCAAATCTGGCACTGAATTTCAACGTTCACATGGAAAAGATATCGGTAAAAGTCCCAATTTTCCCTCAGACTTAATCCCTATATTAAATCCTTGGAATTAAATAATATGCAAGCAAGTAGTGTTTTATGTAAAGAAAGAATACGGGCACTCAGGTAAACCAATCGTGTGCTGAAATCACCGCGTAACTGAATATCTGCGAAAAAATCTCGAGTGAAAAACAAAAATAAAATCGGTCGCAGAAGGAACTTGCGGAAGTAAAAAAATGCGTCGGTGAAAGTTACCAAAAATATTTCCCACTACAGACAGCATGAAACCTTTCAGGATCGAAAGGGTTAAATTAACAATTCCGTTTTGTGCGACTTCGAAGCCAGAAAAAAAAAGAAAACAAAAACGTCTGCTTTACCCCGGAACCGGATACTTACATTTACTCCAATAACTCCTCGCTTGAGCGCGCGCTTTTTGTTTCTCCAAAACATTTACAATTTTCCGTCATTCCGGTGCGCGAAAACGCGCGCGCATTGTCTGTGGTGCACCGTAACAACACGTGCCATGGATAGGACCGCGATGGTTTTTGACTCCAAATAACAGGGATTAGGACCCTTCGGAGAAATGCAAATCGCACACCGTCGACTAGCTTGATATAATTTTGTGGAAGCATCGAGCGTATGAAAATAATGAAAAGCGTCGACGCTGGTGTTTCGGAGGTGTAATGGAAGTTTGTCTTTTCCGGAGCATTTGCGCCGAGAATGCGGATGTAGTAGTCATTCGAGTTAGTCTTGGCTTCTCCGGAGTCATCTTCAGTGTTAGAGGTTATTTACATAAAGTTCCTGTCCGTCCGTAACAACCATCTTGTCATCAAGCGAGCGGGCCTGATGTCTTTTCCCAACAGGAGAACAAAGACTACAACCATATTGTTAAGCATCATTCTGTTTTTTTTTCCCTTCCACAGCCAGCTGTTCTAAGTAAATACCCGCCATTAGCAGTATGTTCTGTCGCTTGATTGCTGGAAAATTGGATTTTTAGGAACCTGGCTTAATGTAAGAGCATGGTGCTATCTGTTCGTGGAGTCTCTTTCGTTGAAGACAGTCGTCCACGTTTTTATTATCATCGTTTTTTTTCTCCAGTTGATTGTTTAAATAAAACGCTTCAGAAAAATGGTGCATTCACCTCTTTGGCGGTGAATGCACCATCGCCTGTGTTTGTAGAATCATTTTCCTCTGCATTGCTTTGGCGTCTCTTTTTTTCCTCATTTAACTTTAATTAGTCGAGTTCTTGTTGTACAAATTGTTACTTTCTTTACTCTTTCGGAAATTTCGTCGGTTTTCCTTCAGTACTCTTATTAGTCTTAGCTTTGTGTTTCCTATTCTTCTGGAAGAAATGGATAGTATTGTTCCACGAGGAATCTGTCAATTATTTTACTATTGAATCATGGTGTTGTTTGAGTGAATCATTCCAATTGTACTATTTTCTGCTCCACTAAACCTGAGGTCTACGTACTTAATTAATAACAAAGACAATGCCGATTCCTTCTTGCAATGAATGGTGGAGTGATAGTAGACAACTGATGTAAAAATTGGTACACTAATGGATTAATGAAAAGCTATTTATAATAAGATGCATATTTGGGGGATAAAGTATTAAACGGTCAGAACTTTCTATAACTAATCACTTAAAGTCCGCAAAAAACATTCAGTTGTAAATTGTTAAGTATAACATTAGTGGTTCAACTGATGGGACCACATTTATTTATTCAGTTTAAAAAAAGCTACGAACACTGAATGTGCTGTGAGCTGTTTTGCTTTCAAAAAATATGTATCGAAGCAGAAATGTACTGTAGGTTCGTTAAAATGAACAAATATTCGTTTCATTTTTACTATGTCAAGTATTGCATGTTACTACCTCAGTTCTCGTTGCAGAATTTTGCAAAATCAACCAGTTATTAAAGTAGATTCTGCTGTTATGCTTTACCCTGACCCTTCACGTGCTGGTTACTCTGTGGTACAAGTATGCTAAATTACGATTTCGGTCAATTTTTTAACCAATATATCACATTCCTACCAACTCCTATTCTTTCATGTAGTGATGAAACTCGAAATATAAATCCTCGTTTTATAGAGATCTCATTTATTCAAATACATGCAGTCAAACCAGATACAAGGTCATCAGGATCATTCCATCACCAATCTCTCATGAAAAATTCATCATTTCTATGTTAAGATTTGTTAAGTATAGCATCATTCAAAATTCCTGACATCGGTTCAACTTTGAAAAATGAGCCGAGTTCTTGACCTTAACAAGATTTTTCAACTCTAAAATCAGCTAGTGTGTACTAATCCGTAATGGAATCTTGACATCAGTAAAAAAGACAACTGTTCAGTCATTGAGTGGTTTGATTGATTCTTGCTATCTGAGGTTAAATCCAGTTCTGATTTGGAATTAATCACTGCCGTCAACGTTTTTCCTCGTCTTGCACAACATATCTTCATAAATTTGTGAATAATTTAATTCAGTTGCAATTCTTGTGAAACCTAGTTCAACAGTTTTCTCACGGTGTTGTTACTGAAACAATTGATGTGGTTGAGACATTTTTGTTCCGAATGATTTTTTTTTAGTTTTGTTTATAAACTTCAAATAAACTACCATTACTAGTTGCATTGAGGATGAAGTCGGAGGACAGGTGAGCTCCATTTATCACTTTCTTACCTCACTGTTGAATAAAAATCTAATGAGGCGGTGTTGCAGCAGCTAATGAAATCGTTGAACTTAACGCCGTAGAAAAAGTCGGGCTGAATTTCATAATAAGCTCTTGATATATCAAGCTAAAGCTGAAATAGATGAAATGCTACAGTTTTCATTGCATTGAAATAAAACTAGAGTCGTACTGTCATGCAAATTAGTTGCATAATATTTTTGCATTTCTACAACAAAATTGAGTGGGACTGCTCACAGGGCCCGTGAGTTCGGGAGCGATTAGCGCCCCTAATAATGTAATAAAAGAGAATGTATGTTTTGATTCTTTCTCGATGAATGAAACAACAACAGTAATGAATAATGTGTTTGTCGAAATTTCAAATTAAGATCGTTTCTGTTGAATTGTTGACAGTTGCCATCCTTCTGGAATACTACGTGTAATGCAACTGGTATTGTATCCTCAGATGCAATTTGCGCGTGCATGAAGAATCTCAGGGGTGAATTCGTAAATTTATGAAGGAACCTCCAAGTTGGAGTAACATTTTAACAAATTTTGATGATTGCATTGCAATAACTGGATTATTCAGACGGTAATGATAACAATTGGATTATGTAGCCGTCAATGACTACTTTTTTGTGAAACAAGTGCTCTGTTGGTGTTTCTAAAAATTTTTATTGTTTTGTGTTTTTAAGGCGGCATTTTTCCGTCAAATGCAACGTTCAATATCCTCCGCATTTTAAAGAATACTTCTGAATGAAGGATTTTATTTTTTTTTTCTAAATTCTTATCTCAAGAAATTGGCTAGTATGATATTGATATTGCGTGAACGAAAAGCTGTTTTCTAAATACCTACCATTAAAGAGGATTCTGAAGATTATTTAACACTTCTTTCAACGTTTCCTAATAACTTGTCTTTCCCCATACCTCCGGATTAAATCATTGCTTCATTTTCCATGCCAACAACAAAAATTTATCATTTTGGAGCATCTGCGGCTGAAATCCGCGAGTCGCTTCTCGTAAAAATCTTGCAAAATCTTTATTCAGCGCCGTCTTCAGAATTCCGAAAAGAAGTCATTAGAATCTTTATCTTCACTTGCCCGCCAGAAAGTGTTGCAACCCGATTCCAGCGCCTTTTCGAATAAAGTCGTCCTACCCCGTTACAAATGCATTGTTTGCCCGTCGATTAGAAACGACGTTAGAGAGAGAGGTGTTAAGGTCGTTCGTTCCGTTGGTTACCCATCTGACGCTTTTAAAACTATCCTGCAACAATAAAGATCATTATTTTTTACATCCACCTTTTTTTCCCCGCCTCTTCGTTTTGGCTAATTAGTGGATGGTGCGGCCGCTTCCTAGCTGTAGTTCTATACGACCTCTTTCGTACCCAAAATGTGCGGTGTTGCTTTGTCCCCATTACTCACTGACGTAAAAAATTGGACATAGTTTTATTTTGGAAATCGAATTTGGTTCAGTTGTTTGTTTGTTTATTATCGAGAGAGTTCAGTTACTCGTATGCGTTGACCGCTGTTGCGTGGTTCATTTGTTTGTTTCTGATTTTGTTTGCGCGAGAGTGAATTCACTTTTTTTGGATTGAATCGTGGCTCTAACCCCTTTCCTGCTACACTTATGTGCTTATGTCTCATTAACCCCTTGGCATACAATGGCTTCTCGAAGACGTCAAAGTCTCTTATGGTACATAAAATGAAGGGTCCACCTACAATGACCTGTCACTGGATACGAATTGGGACATCAGCCTACAGTACGCACATAAAATTATTGCCGTCTTGAAGACATCAGCCTACAATGGCGCTTGAAATGAATGACGTCACTGAGACGTCAGCCTACAGTGTACTTTATATGAACGAAGTTTCTGAATATTTAGCCAACATTGGGCGCATGAAATGATTGACGTCTCAGAGAAGTCAGTCGACAACGGCGCTTGATACATGAATGAAGTTTCAGAATAGTTAGCCTACAGAGGCGTTTGGAATGAATGACGTCACTGAAACGTCAGCCTGTAATGGCGCTCGAAATGATGTCGTCTCGGAGATGTCAACCTACCGAGACATATAAAATGGATGATGTCACGGAGACAACAACCAACGGAGACACTTGAAATGGATGCTATCTCGGAGATGTCAACCTACCGAGACATATAAAATGAATGATGTCACGGAGACAACAACCAACGGAGACACTTGAAATGGATGCTATCTCGAAGACGTCAACTTTAAATGGTTTTTGAAATGAATGAAGTTTTTGGAATCGTCAGCCTGCAATGGCACTTGATGCGAATGAAATTTCGGGCTCTTCAGCTTACAAAGGCGCTAGGAATGAGTGACGTCTCTGAGACATCAGTTTGCAATGGCACTTAAAATATATGAAGTCTCGGAGACGTCAGCCTACCGAGGCCCTTGAAATGAATGATGTCTCAAAAGTCTTATAAAGCAGATGAAATCGGTAACGTTTCCAGAAGCCGTTGTTTGTCTAGGGGTCACTATATGTGATTTCATTTGTCCGTCAAGGGGTTGAATATTTTATTTGGCTTAGATGTCCTCTGTCCGATTTTAAAAAATAGTTGCTCTGTAACTGAGAAGTTTACTTTTACTTGAGCATTATCGTAACTGTTGCTTAGGTTCTGGAAGCTCAGAACTTTTTTCCTGCTTTAAAAAAAAGGCTCATTGAAACCTCGTAACACGTTTATGCAAAATAGCAAATTTGTTCTGCAGTAACATTTTATCTTTGATTACATCTGTGGCTATTTCGTCATTGAAAAAAGAACTACAAGCTAACTCCTATTTAATGGGTTGTACTCCAAATGTCAATCCAAAGAGAAATTTGGTCCAATTCGCAACCGTGCTATACATTTCACAAAAACCGTGTTTTTTCTGCCAAATTTCGTTTGTAAAAACGACTTTTTCGTAATTTGTAATCTTAATCCACCCGTCTGAAAAATTAAACTTAAACGTATTTAAAAGGGGGAGGGGAGCTGAGGGTATGAAAAAATGCATATAATTAAGATTTCACATTGTTCAGTGTTAGACGAAGAGGCCCCACATCTGCATTAAATCCGCCAGTGATCTCCAAGCCTTTGAACTAGTAAAAGCATTCCCTGCGAGTGCAGACAAAATTCAGAACAGAAATGATAAGCTGCAATTTTTATTCATTTATTTATTTTTATTTTTCCCCCTCAAAAAATAAAATGCGTAAAACTTAAAATTTACTTTTCTTCCTTGACAAAAAATATGGTCCAAAAATAAAAACCTGGATTGACCTCTTAATTAAACGGGCATAAATTGTAAAATAATTGAGCTCTAAATGGTTAAGAGCAATTAGTTTGATTTGTGAGAATGAAGGCAATAATTTAACGGAATGGAAAGCTTTGACATTTTTAATCATGTTGAGGCAGTAAATCAGTAGTAAATCACATCAACGGTGAAAAATTGTTTTTTCCATCATCTTTAGCCCTATGCCTATACTTTAAAGCTTATTTGTTGTTAGGAAACTAAAAAAATAACAGTAAAAAAGGAAATTGGTTCTTTAAGTATTGCATTCACAGCCTCTTATTCGTTACTGAACGATGATGAAATAGCTTAGTGATAAATTATAACTAACAATCAAGTTATACTTCGCTTTTTTTTTTTTTTTTTTTAATATTTTCCTCTTTTCCTCGCTCTCTCTCGCTATTTTCCTTCGCATTTATTTGTGTATAAATATGACATATTATGAAAATACAGCTCTTTTTCATTTACTTCTTTTTGTTAAGTGCATTTTTACGTAGAAGGTAAAAGTGTAAAAATCCCCCCCCCCCCACACACACACACACAAAATGAAAAACACTGCTGTCGGGACAAAATAATGCAAAACTAATTACGTTACCGATTCTGAAATTTCCACCACAGTGATAATTCCTTATTTTTCAGTACTGTACTGTTTTTGAGCGGGAGAACAACATCATGGCGCACAAAAATTGCAGAATGTACTCCAAGCTGACATTTCAATAAAGAAGATTGCAAAACCTAGTTACCCTGTTATAGAATAGAAACCAGTCGGGTGAAAATCGAAACCAAAACAACGTAAACAGATGCTGTGCTGCTCGTATGGTCGATAACCGGTTAAGAAATTGAGGCGCAATGCAAGAATTGCGGAATATTTGTGTCCAGCACACTGCAAAAAAAAAAAAAACTTTATACAGTATAATACTGAAAACAGGTTTCAGTTAAAACTGTAAATGCACAGTAATAAATAACTGCACAGTAATATAAAACATTTAATTTTTACAGTCTGGAAGAGTTTAGACCGTACCAGCAAGCGAAAACCAAAAACATTTAGAAACTTTTAATCTTTGCGAAAAGGCTAAAAGCAGGAGGGAGAAAGCACAAAATGATATGGAAATTTTTGTACGTTGCTCTTTCACTTTCATCTTTGTTGTCAAGAAAATATTTTGGCAGATCACCACTTCCAGCGTGAAAACCAACTTTAATAAGCAGTTTGCGAGAAAATGAGCGGTATTAGCAAACTGGCCCTCGTTTTTCCACAATGCCCTTTCTCCGTTCAGATATCTTCTGAAGAGAATTTCTTCTTTTATTTTAAACCTCATCAATTTTAAATTGCACAGTAACGTCTCCCACTCCGGCCGTGCAACAATCCCCTAACTACCACTTCCGCATTTGGGTAATTTCTCGGATTTTCATACAAAGTGGCCAAAATAATCGGCCGCGCGTTCGAAAAAAAGGAATGGCGGTGATGAATGGCTGGCGTCTCATTTCCATATCTCTCTGTTCTGTTCTTCGACCACTCTATCGAGATCAAGATCATTCGCTGCTTTTTTTGTATCGCCTGCCGCGATGACCGATGCGTCGTCGTGTCTCTTATTGCCCAAAACAGGTAGTCGGGCCGAGCCATCCGCCATTTTGGAGCAAGAGAAAGAATTTCCACTATACTAAAATGCAACGTTTCTTGACAAAAACATCGTGACGTTAGCCTATGAAAAACGAGCTAGATAAAGCGTCACAGCCTACTTAGCGAATGAGAGGAGATCGCTGACTGCTTGTGAGCTCTTATTGACTCCGCCCGTAGTGACGTCAGTGCCAAGTTAAGTTGCATTCTAGTATACTACTCTGCCGTGCTAAGCACAAAAGTCGTATCTGCACTTTTTATCAAAATTGAGTTATTGCCACCAGGTGTCTCTTTGGGACGGATTTTACCTAAATCCAAAATTGTATGGTCATTTGAGAACGGGATACAGTGAACTCTCACTTATGCGCCGGTCCAAAGGACCAACAGAAAAAGGCGCATAAGTGAGAGAGACGCATTAGTGAACAAGCCTATTTAAAGGACCAAAACGTAACATAGGTTCTAATGAGAGAATGAATAAGAATGTTTCTATAGACAAGGGATATATTACTACGGTTTGGCAATGACTGGAACGTAACTACAATGATAAAGAGAAAACAAAAATTGTAGCATACCTCATTACAAACTGCTCCTTTTAAAACGATTCATAATAGGTAATTGCTCCTCTCCGAGCTCTAGTTCATGCAGAAAAAATGCCTTCCGTGAGCAATAGGCGAAGGATTAAAGGGGAAAGTGAAGAAACATGCTTATTTTTTAAATAAAATAATATTTTTTTGTTTACATTTTACGGAAAATTCGGCGCATGGGTGAAATATTTATCTTTAGAGCGACGCATAAACGAATGATACTATCGTTATTTTGCTATGGAATGTGCTGGGACCATTTAAAATCGTCGTATAAGTGAAAAAGGCGCATAAATGAGGCGGTGTATAAGTGAAAGTTCACTGTATATTTTTAAAAAATTCTGAAAAAGTTTCATCTGAATAAATACATGGTGTCGCAAAACTTTGAAGAGTTTTATCTCAGTTTGAGCTCGGCTGCAGGTACCATTTTTGCACTTAGCTCGGCAGTATTAGTGGTGCAAAATTGATATAAAAGCATCGAAATTCAAAGTTAAATCGTCGATAGTATTAATACATGGACACAAAAATATCGTTGTTTTGAAATATTGAACCTTTTTGAAGTATGCTTCATACTCCTGTATAACAAACATCAAAAAATATCTTGATACCAGAACTAAGTTCGCCGTGATCATTTATTAATTAAGAAAGTTTTTGAATCGTGAAAGAAGAGCTAATAATAATAATGATAATTAATGATTAATATCCTAGATAAAGAAATGCAGAGAGATAAATAATTTATACATTTAAAATACGCAAAAATTGAAACCTCAAGCCAAAATAAAATGAAAAATTTGGCTAGCTTGCTCAGTAAATGCAGAAGTGGAGTAAAAATGCTACATCTACTGGATAAGTTAGAAACAATTTTTCGCTTTTTATTCGAGCATAAAATTAATTCAGGGCTTACCTATTCTTCCCGACTCATTACTACCAGCGACATTACCCAGCGGGGAACAATCTTCATAAACAAAGAATTTAGTCTCACTTTTTCGAAGAACTCCTAGAAAAGCCAAAATAAGGAATGATACAATCTCGAAATCAATACAAATGGACTGGTTAATTGCTGAAACGATGCCTTATAATTTTTATAAGGTGTATAAAAACTAATTTAAATTGAATTTAATACTATTTTCTAGTAACCTATTCGTAGAAATTCAACCATGTAACAAAATTTAAGACAGTAAAAGATCCGCCCAATGCTTAAATTTTTGGGGAAATTCTCAATTTGCCTAATGTAATTCGGGAACGGTTCCAATACGAGCATTCACACACACACACACACCTTTTACCATTACTTTATGAGAAAGACAAAAAATTAATAAAATAACTACAAAAGAAAAAAAAACGAGCATTTTCTATCTTTTCTCAGATGATTGACACATGTTTCAACTTTGAT
Organism: Uloborus plumipes; assembly: GCA_038373865.1. Lineage (NCBI taxonomy): Eukaryota > Metazoa > Arthropoda > Arachnida > Araneae > Uloboridae > Uloborus > Uloborus plumipes. The sequence goes on along the minus strand of JAXGGA010000349.1, from coordinate 48,780 downwards.
AAATAACAACGGGGTTGCATTTTGAACTGCCTAAAAACGATTCATTGGGAAAGAAACATATTGATTTCATGACAGATCAACAACAAAATTAAGTTTTATAAATTGGTTCTTCTTATTTTCAAAAGCAACAAAAATATGTAAAAAAAGAAAAATTGCCATTCAGCTCATCACTAGTTTCGACTCAAAATGGCGGATGCGTCGGCTTCCTAGTCATAGGCACCTCAGCCCAAATTACACTCGTTGATTTTTCGGGGAGGCTAAAGAATCCGTTTCCCGTCTTCGGCATTGTCTTCGGCTTGTTATGATGAAAAAGCATTTTGTTAAAATTGGTCTCCGATCTGTAAGAGATGCAATTCGAAACTTGCCGATTCCGAAGCTCTCGCATGACCGGTCCATGAACCTTGCATGTGCTTCCTAAGCATCGGCCTCCGATCAAGGAAATAACGACTCTGGATGCAAATAAGATGGGGAGAAAAAGAACAAAAAGCGAATTGTCGTTATTTCGGATCTCTTTAATATCCCGCCCCCCCCCCCCCTTTTGTGCGTGGGTTCGTAAAATATCATTAGAACTTTTTATTGGAATCCATTCCGTTTCCGTGCTTCTTTTATTCGCTATTATTTTTTATGTCTTTCTCAGCAAAGACCGGGATTGTGTCCCGATAATACTTGCTTCTGTTTGGATCGAACTTTGATCTGTTATAGTCTCGTGATCGAGTTTTTCGAATGGAATGAGCTCATATTATCGTAAAACTATTAAAGCCTTTTAAAGACTCTTAAAGACTTTCTCTCTGAAAGGTTTGTTGAGCAGCTCAATTGCAATGTTAGGCTACCTGTTGCTTGCAAATCTATAAATTCGTCAAATTTCAATCTCCTCATCAAGATTTAAAAAAAACCTAAATGAAGAAAAACATTTACAGAGTCACTTGCAACCACAGTGAAGACTTAAGTAGCAACTTAGTGACCACTAATTAATATATATATATATATATATATATATATATATATATATGATTTTTGTTTTATTAATTTATTTTGTTTGCTGATTTTACTTGACCAACGTTGGTAACGTTGGTTTATCCTTTAAATATACTTGAAGTTCAGAAAAAGAATTGTTTGCATTTTGAATCACCACCTTATATGAGTAATTGGAAACTTGTTGCACATAATTTCTCTACCGTTTCGAGGAAAAAAAGCCAATGATATATAATACTCTGTCTTTCTCTTTCTTTGTGTGTGTCTGTCTACCGAAACCATTCAGGGATTTGAATTTTATGTACACGGGCAAACGTGTTTTGACTTTCCTTTCACTGATTATGCCAAACTTTATTTGATTAAGCGAAACAATGTAAGACTAACAATTTCTCTTGGACACTTTTACAGCCGTTTAAGAAGAAAAAAAGCCCTAAAGCGATTAAGAAGTATTGTATTCCCAGTAACAAGACTGTCCTTCAAAAATGCATATCGCTCGGATACCCATACATATCCGTCGACAAGTTGTTGAAGTTCAAGTGCGCGGGCCAAAGTGTTCTGCGAAACCTGTAGCTAGGGCATCTCCCCTTTGGCACACGGCATCAGTTATTCATTCCAGGAAGTCATCCTTTCACGACTAATTAACTCGCAATGGATATCATTACAAATGGAAAATAAAAACTCGTTCCAGTGATCATCTACATATTTGTGTTTGGACCGTGAACCGAGGCTGCACTTATTATTCATAATCACGAGCCCATTAAAAGTACAGCTCGCCCGGTCGTATCTGATGGGGAGAGAACCGTTGATTCATTTGTCTCTTAAACTGAACATTAATAATCCATAAATTCAATTGCCTCTCCCCTGGGAATGTTAAGTGTGCGGGGAAAACAAAAGATGTTGGAAGTTTCTCACCTTTTTTTTTTTTTCAATCTGGAGTTTTGGTGCGAAGGGGCAAAGCCTTATTGATTTATATGTAGCGTTTCCAGGCTCTCACTCCGGTGCCGTTTATTAGTGCAATCAAGCCTCCTTCGTAACGAAAATCTTGTTTGGAAAGTACTCCCATTTGTGGCACTGTTTTTCTTTCCTTCGACGAAGACCAAAACAAAAATACCAGTTCAACAAATGTCACTATACTTCGCAGCAGTTTAACTTGGCAGTGACGTCACTACGGGAGGAGCCAATAAGAGCTCACAAGCAGTCAGCGGTCTCCTCTAATTCGCCAAGTAGGCTGTGACGTTTTATCTAGCTCGTTTTTCATAGGCTAACGTCACGCTGTTGGCTCCACCCGTAGTGACGTCACTGCCAAGTTAAACTGCTGCGAAGTATAACTGCATATTCCATGCGCAGGAGCAGATACACCATGTCGCATATGTCTCCGGAGAGAATCCTAAAAGCCACATAAAAATAGTTTACGTTTTGTCGGATGTCTGTACATCCATAAGCTCACATTTTTGCATTGAAAAAGACGCTCCTTGTAACGCCTAAATACGTGTCTGCAGTAATTCCTGCGCATTTGTACTTTTCAACGTTGTGTTAGGGTGAGTTCTGGTAAGTGCGTCCACGGGGTAAGTGCGTCCACTGGGAATTATATGAACACTGTCCTGAAATGGCTTCTGCAACACATCGACTATGTTAGATAACTGTCTAATGATAATTTCAATAGGTAGAATTCAGGTCTGGATTCAATAGACGAAACACAATCAGCGACAACTTAAATGTCTTCAAAAAAACTCTAAAGTAAAGATTTAGAAGGTTTTGTTTCAGTTTCTCTTGTAGTCATACCAAGCAATTGAAGTCAAGAAATGCAAGTTGTTTCTTTTGAGTAATAGCTACTAATAACATACATGGGGTATTTTGATCAAATATTCTAAGTAAAATTTGTTTATATGACGGTACGCACTTTCCCTTTCTTTAAAGTAAGGTGGGGGCAAGTGCGTACCATTTTGATGGGGCAAGTGCGTACCACTATCATGAGGCATACGCGTACTATTATTCGGAGCAAGTGCGTACCATTATGATGAGGCAAGTTTGTACCATTACGTGGAAAATACGACTCTCGTAATTCACCTTTAATTTTGCTTATAACTCTTTTATAAGCCGATTATAAATCCGACGTCATTTCCATCAAGTGTTTATATTTACATTGAATGCGGCTTAAGATTTCTATTTTATTCAATATCTCTGAAATATATTGGCTTTTAAGTATCAGTTAGTACATTTTTCGTTAAAAATAGCGATCATAAGCTTAATCATTAATTTAAACCAGAATCACAAATTAAGCAATGAAATTAAGTGACATACTTAATGAGGAACCAACTGATTCAAAAAACGAAGGTGAAATAATGAATAAATTATGTTTAAGAAAATTAAGAACACCTTGTAAAAAAACTATTTCAATGTACAAGAAAAAAAAAAGTACAAATATCATATCATGATCAATTATTTATTTAATTTTTTTTTTTTTTTTGCTCTTTATTTTGTGTTTTCTATTACTTCTGCTGATTCTAATAAGAAAAATATTAAAACCGTATTTATTCAAAAAAAAAAAAAAAAACGAATTGTTCATTCAGGTCACCTAACGATCTACCATACAAATAGAATTAAAGAAAATCACAGGGGTACGCACTTACAACAATTCTATTAGATGCACATGTTTCATCTTACATGTAAGAAGGGGTAAGTGCGAACCCTGGCTTAAACATAGACTGGTTAATGTATTAAACCAAAATAAATTATGTAGACTAGAAGTGATTATTACTAAATAAAAACAACTTACATTTGCTCACTTGGTCTTATTAAAAGGACAAAGGAAGAATCACAGGCACAACTCTCTCAATCTTCAAATCACAGTTGTTCTCAAGACACGTGGGATATCACTGATTGCGTTTCATCCATGCAAGCAAGTGCTGATCTCTAGTATTAAGAATTATCCCAAGGCAATTACCTAACATATTTAATATGTGCCAGAAGTTTTTTCCTGCTCATATTCACATAATTTAAGGTGGACGCACTTACCCCGCTAGGTAGGGAAAGTGCGTACCTTAGAATAGGTGTCATAAACCAGGTCACAAAACTTATCCTTATGGTTTATTTGACATATTATATGCTTGAAAATCTTAGTAAAGGACTTGGAAAGAAAACTAAAAAAAAATTGTGAATGTACAAGATTTTTCAACAGAGCAGCATCCTTGAGAACATGAACTTTGCAAAAAAGGGTACGCACTTACCAGAACTCACCCTATATGCTTTTAAGTTGTATGCTTCATCTATTTCAGTTTGCTTGGTTCTATTTTTTTCTAAGGAATGCAATTACAACGGGCCCCTAAAAGTGCAAAAACCGCCACTGTCCATGTCCATACGCTTTCATCGTGGTGATTTAGGAGCCAAAGGAAATGTCAAGGAAGCCAGCATTTGGTTTTCAAATTAATACAGTCCAACTCGTTCATAGCGACGCATCGGTAAAGTAGCTGTCCCAGCAAATGCCGATGTTGATAGTCGCGTTAAATAATCATCTCGCTTTTAACGTCTTAATTTAAATGGAGATCTTGATTTTAATGTCATTTTCTTCCAGTATTTTATTTTCGATCGTACTGTTTTTCATTTTAATATTTTTCAAATGAAATGAATTGGAACTTCAGTTCATAAGAAAACTGTTTAGAACTTCAGTTGAGGGATAACAATCTTTCAGCCTTTTTTTTTTTTTTTTTTTTTTTTGTGAACTATTCGTCACTTATGCTCCCCTCTACCACACCCCAAAAGGAAATTTTCTCCAATCAGAAGTGCAATTAATCTCATCCCTAATTTTTCTGACTCTTCTCTACAAGCAGAATTGTGAGAGAAAGAAAATCGAAGCCATCAATTTGTTGCGAAGTTTCCACGTATGTCTTAGTAGGGATTGTTTATTCTTACTTTCGGGAAATCATTGGTGCTTGAAGCCCGAGTTTCGGTGTAACTTGTTGAGAGATTCTGTTATAAAGGCAAATTACCCTCTTCTTTCTCTTTTTATGATATTCTCACATCATCTCGCCCGTTCTTTTTTTTTTTTTTTTTTTTTGCCCTTCTTTTGTTCTACGCTCCGGGTTATATTGTTTATACAGCCGTGACCTTGATCGCCGCCTTGTTTTCAGACGTAACCTAGACTTCGATTTTCGTGTAATTTTTTTTTTTTTTTTTTTTTTTTTGATTGATTTTCGGAGAAAAATGACTCCTGGAAACTGATGGCTTTTCGGAACGATGTAGTTCCATGTTGCTCTTCTCGCTATCTTTTCTTCCTTTTCTTTTCTACAAATGCGGAAACAGACATTTTATTCTTTTTCTTTATTTGGCATTTTGAATAAAACTTCAGAATGTTTCTATAATACAGGGCAAGTCCAGCTTCTGTTCTTTTAAAAGGGGTAGTTTTCGGAAGGAGGCGGTCCTAAGTGTTATGTTTGGGGCATAAACAGGAGTAAATGGGGATATCAGGAGGAAATGGTTTGATATGCAAGTCTCCAAAACCCAGCTTTAGGCTATCTTTGATCACTTGGGAAAAACCCTCTTCCTCTGGATCCGCGACTATTTTAAATTGAGTATTATTTAACTTTATTCATTGAAATATTTATTTTATTACATAGTATCAACATTTGATTTTTTCTTAAACATGTAACTTTTTAAACATAGCAAGTTTCTTCTTTTTTTTTACTTTCTTATTACAATGACGTTTTTTCTTATTGCAACGTAGTGAAATATCGTGATTCAGGTGACTCAGCTGTGTAACTGAATAAATGCAACAAGTTTAAATACTATATAGTTAATTCCAATTCTGCATCGAAACTGTGTTTTCATTTATTTTCTCTCTCGCTCTCTCTCTCTCTCTCTCTCTCTCTCTCTCTTTTGCCTTTTATAAATATTTACTTGTGTTTCTGTGTTTATTTTTTCTCCTTAATTCCTTTATTTTTAAATATATATTTTTTCCCGCCACTAATAAATTTTCGTATAGTCAATACCATTTTGTCAAAATTTATTCCAATGCAGTATCAAAACTTTGTTTTCAAATATTTTCTCTCTCTCTCTCTCTCTCTTTTTTTTTTATTTTGCAGTTTATAAATATTCATTTGTGTTTTTGTATTTATTTTTTCTCTAAAAATTACTTTATTTAAAAAAAAAATATTTGTTTTCGCGTCAGGTCCACCAAGAGCCAAGGCGGGCCTCGTAAAATTCACAAAACTAATTTAAAAAATGCTAGTTCAACTCCTGTCCGGGCCCTCACAAGGGCGCAGGCCCTTAGTTTCCGACCAGACTGACATGGCCTCCCGTCAGCCACGTTTCCCATCGCTAGTAAATTTTCTTCTTAAACAAAGAAATAAATGAAGTATAATGCACTTCATCTTTAAACCTTATTTTCGAAACAATACACAAGCATTGTTTGGGATTCGCGGTGCTCTTTAACTTGCACTTTTACATGTAACCAATTGTAATTTTACACAAACGTAGAATTTGGTCATTTTATTGTAGAGTTCAAAAACCACTTTAAGTCATCGTGTCCCTCCCCTTTAAGAACGTTCATTGCTCCGGGTGATTTTAGAATTGCCTGAAAAATCTCCCTTACTAAATTTCGATTTTAACCATAGATCTTAGAGCCTTTTTTCTGTCCCTCGGTTAATTGTTTGCATTGAACATTCTGAAGGATTCATATGGCGCCAAATGATAGTGTTTAGCTCGAAACTGTTTCAATTTCTTTTAAAACGTAGAAATAAATGTTGTTTACTACTTCTTTTCAGTTCGTATTCTTACAGAAAAGCTATGGTTTGATAGCCGTCTGTGGTACTCTTTCTTGTAGTCTGGTCCTTGACCTTTTCATTTGAATAAAATGGGGGGAAATTGCACATTAAAAGCAAACTTGAATCTCAAACTGCATTTTTGAATTTATTTTCTCTTTTGTGAGAAAATAATCATTATAGCTTCTACAAAAGTCGTTTTAGAAGCAATGCACATTTTTTTACAGACATGTTTATTAGGTTCGCAATATCTTTCTACGATTTTGCGGAAAAGTTGGTCTGGTCATCAAGTTCAGTACTGAAATGTTCACTGTGCACCACATATATTTTTTTTCAAATGATTTCTCATCAATGATTTTTCATCTTGTTGACGATTTGATAAAGATAGCGTATTATTATGTAGTTGAAAAGTTTCCAAGCTGTTGAAATTCCTTCTTTCTGAAGAAGAACTGGATTAAGTGCAGTTCAAACAAACACAGTGGAACCCTGATTTTACGTTGTCCGCTTCGTACGTTATCCCGCTTCCAACGTCATCTTCTGCCGGTCTTTGAAAAAGGCTATATTGATAATGTTAAAAGAATCCGGATTTTACGGGGTTTTTTCTTCAAAAAGTCCATTAAATACGTTTTTCTACAAGCACGTCAAAATCGTTTTCCATCTACAAGACTCACACATTTTTTTTTTTTCTAAGTTGATTGTTGGTCTTTTCGCTGCAACCCTTGCCTCGCCTTGCAATACCCCGTGCACCCACTTTAGGAACTCCCCTGCTATAAAAGCTATCTTCACAAATCTGAAACAACATGAAGTGAAGCGTTAACAAACGTTTGTCGAAATTTAAGCAATCGCGATATCTGTGGTGCCAATTGCGGCTCTTGCGGTTTCAAAAAGAAAAAAATCGAACGAACCAAACATTCTAATACCCATCTTCGGAGTACACGACGCATTTTCCGATTTCGTGCCTGAGATCTCGCCAAAAGAATGTATTCGTTTCCACTTATCACTTGTCCATTGCCGCCTAAAACCAGTGTTTATCCCCTGCCCTTATATGAATATATACCTCTACCGATCCTAACACGTGCTTTTTATGCACTCACAATTTAGCATATCCATCACCCATTGGGGACCCTAATTACGAAAGAAAGAAAAAAAAAATATATCCTCTTCAACTAGTTTTTATGCTGAGGGGTGTTGGTATATTATGATTGAGGATGAAAATTAGAACCCGCTGGAATATCTATCATCGTTGGATCATTAATATTGAGTGGAGTACAACCTTGCTTTAATTCGTACCGCAACTCCTCGGGGCTGGTTGAATGCCTAATGATGGTATAAATGGGTCTCTTGTGCTATGCATGCACCCGCTGGAAATTTAGTTTTCATTGACCTTCCCCGACAGCCTTCTCTCTGGTACGAGAGGGGAGGGGGGGGGGGCTTTTCTTTTTTTTTAACTAGCATTTTTTATGCATCCGCTCTCCGTGTTTGACATGCAAAGCTTGTCATCCGCTAATTTTTGCACCGTGACGGTATGTCGCATCGACACTTTACTCGCTGATATGTAATTGGCTGCGGTTTTGTTAAAGGTCGTGACAGGTGTCCTGGTGCTGCTTTTTTGATGTTCATTAACTATTTGGGATCCGGTGGGTATATCAATGTTTGATGCACCGCAATGCAAGGTATAGGCTATATGTTTTATTTTCGGAAAATCTTTCAAAAGATTCCAGAAGTTGTATGTCCTTTACTCCTCAAAAAGCTTTACCTTTTTGGCACTCTCTCCCTTTTTAACAAACGTCTGGTTCAGTATAGCCTGCTAAGGCTCTTGCGCCAACAAATCCAATCAAACCAACCGACCATGGTATAGGCTTTTGCCGACTTGGTGGCGTGGTGGTAGAGCGTCGGCTTTCCGCGCCGATAACCCGGGTTCGATCCTAGAGTTGGCCAGTGTTTCGGATTTTCGAGATGCGGAATATCCTTGGCGCCCATGTCGTATGATTATGCGGCATGTAAAAGATCCCTTGGGGTATTCGTTTGGCTTTGAATATCCCTAGGCAAAATTAAATCCTGGTGCTCTTTCGCATCAAAAAGAGCCCAGGTGCCTCCATCTGGCAGCAACTGGGCGTCAAAATTCTCGTGGTAATGGCATTCCCCCGATTCTGGTGCTACGTGAAAGAATGTATGCTTAATTGGAGGATCGCACTAGGTCTGCAAAAGGTTGTGCCTCTACCACAGCCCCATTTGAAAGAAAAAAAAAGGTATATGCTTTTATGCAAGGGATATAGATACATCAAATGAGCAAGTTATCCTGGTTTCTAATACTTCTTGAGCATTGAAATAGGTTTGCATAACTTAGGCTTACCTCAAAACCTCCTTTTACCAATGTTGCAAAATTGAATTTAAAGAAAAAGAAAGCAAAAATAAAAATGTGGTTTTCCAAAAGTTTAAATATTTGTCAGAAATATAGAAAAAAAATGTCTTAAGTTTTCTGCTGTAGAGTCATATGTTTATTGAGGGCTTGAAAAAAACATGCATTGAGTAACAAGGTGAGATTATGTTCAAAATTAAAATATGAATAATAGAAATACAGTCTAACCTCGTTAAAATGAACTCCTTGAAATCAATTCGTCCTTATAACCGTAATTCGTCTTATCCGAACAACAATGAGCAACAAACCACAGAGTAGGGATTGGAAATTTAGTCGATTGTCCCTAATATCAAACTTTGGAATCTCAAGGTAAAGAAGAAAAAAAAAATTATCCGCATCAAAAATTGCCAAAATTTAGAAAGTGAGAGCAAAACACTTGAGACAGAGATCGAAAAATGTGCGAAGGACAGAAAAATAATCACAGTTTGCATTCCTGGCTTCTAATGTATATGTGAGATGCTATAATATGTAAGATGCAAAGGATAAGAAAATTGAAGAAAACTTAAGTCATCTCGATATCATGAATGTGCAGTTTGATCTTCTCCGATTAATCGCCCGCCTTCCAGGCGTTTCTTTGTGATCAAGAAAAAGCCCTCACGTCCAACTCCATCCCTGTTAAAAAAACCATTTTGCATTCTTTCGAAAATTTGATGGTGAAACACATACTTTCACATTATAATTTCGATGCTAATCGAAAAAGCGTTTTTTTTTTTTTTTTTTTTTTTTTTTTTTTTTTTTCTGCGCGAGATGGAATTTGTTCATCTCTTCTAAGTTACCTCTTTTAGCTCAAATTTTGAGGCCTATGGTTAACAAATTCTATTTCTCATGACCCATTAACTTTTCTCAGACAATTATTACTACTCAATGATTTAAAGCTTATCTATTTTTATTCCGTCTTACAAATAAATATCTAATAAATGTTTCTCAAAAATATAAATAAATTATTCAGCTACTACTAATTTTAATATAAATTTCAAATTTAATGGTACTGCAAAACACCATCGTTAGATAAAAGTTCAATCTGTTGTCCTGATTGTTCTATTTTTTTACCTCTACCATCAATTAACAGGTAGTTCTTTTGCGGATTATGTAGAACCCCCTTCGACTGAACGATCACGGCACGCATTGATATGCATAATTGTGAGGTAAGCGATGGGTGGTCTGGCAATAAAATGTATTCCAATCATTCTAATGTTCGCTCATGATTGAGGCCTGGAAGGCCATCGTTAGCTACTTGCTTTCCTGCCCGGCCTAATGTCTTCCACATGCCCTTGTCGAGTTGAGACGTAATGAGCCATGTGAGAACCAGATTAAGATTAGCGATGTTTGAATTCTATAATTGTTGGGCAGTTTTTGGAAAAATAATTTGAAGTTTTGCTCTCGCTCGGTGGCGCGTGATGGGGAGAAGCAGTGGTGGTGGAAATTTAGTTCAATGTTAATCGATTCGTGTTCGCTGGCTTCGATGGGTTTTGTTCTGGGAAGCGAGTTTCTTCAGTATTTCTCGTGTTTTCATTTCGTAAAATGGTTTGCTATAATTAATCATTTGCACCAAATTGTCTTGCACTTCATTCGGTTGACGTTGTAGTTGATTATTGTTGAAATTTAGTTTAGCTTTAATGACCTAGGATATTAGCGTGCTGAGAGAAGGGATGGTTTTAGTGGTTCTTGCAAAAGCAGTGGCGTAGGAGAAATATTTTTAGTGGGGGGTTCAAGGTTATAACACATGCATGTGTCACACCATAAGTACAGAAGTTATGTGTGTTTCGTTTAAGTACCGAAAAGTTTCATTTTTTAAATTGTCTAATTATTTCGCAAATTACTTGATAATATGCTTATTACCCGCTAAGCATTCGTTAAAGGAAAAATAAGACCTTTGCTAGAATAGTTGCATTTCTGTTAACACGTAAACTAACGTAATCTTATTGAGGGTTTTTTTTTTTTTTTTTCATCATTTAAGGAACCAAATAATGTAATCAATCAAAAACTTAGTTGATATCAAAAATCAAGTAATAAACCATAATGAAATGCAAGGAATGTTTTTGAATGTTGTTACAACAAAGGAAATTAACTGGCGTGCTCGATTTCTTAGGATTATTCTCTGTGACAAAATCAAATATTTTTCTCGCAAAAAAAAAGCTAATCCGAACTTTTAATTTTGCATTGTTAAAGTCATCCTCCTCCATTGTTAAGGTCCTCCTCGCGTTTTATTAAGGGCCCTGCTCCACATCAGCGGAAAACGCGACCGAAACCGAAGGCAGAAACCGAAAATCCGGGTACTTTTCATAGGAACACCATTTAATCCATTTTACGTTTCTACTTTATTTTTCTGCTTTACATCAATGTGGAGCAGGGCGCTAATACTTCAAAATTTTCATTTGTCGTTTCCCTGTGCTTCATCTTTAAATATAATAAACAATTTTACCTCTTTTTCTTCAATTACTTCTCATCTATATCGCAGATGCATCATCAATAATTGTTTCTACCTGTGGTCATGCCCTCGTAATGATATCTCAAGTCCGGCGCATAGGTTGTTGTCCATTGAACTCGGCGATTCATTTCATCCCAACTAACTATTAAGCTTTTTTGCATATTAATATCTAGTTAGAGCGTGTAAGAGGAACATTTACATATGCAAAACCACTCATTCTTTATACTCGCAGTTCTGTAATACTCTCTCCTCTTTCTTGGAAAATAAAAATGCGTACGTCGTATCTTTGCATTACTTATTGTTCTCTGACTGTGATTGCGTATTCCAGCGGTAAAAGATTCGAATTGTTCTCGATGCAAATTTATTGATTAAATGGAAAATGTTGCTACACAATGCTGGCGGCAATAAAGAAAGAAAAAATTGCGTTTAGAGTATTCTTGGCGGTCTAATGTTTCTGCATTCACGGAAAATGGAAGACAATGTTTATTGTATCAGAAAACTAGATCAAGCTCCAAGTACGCTCGGTGTGATTGTTTTAAGTATGCCAATATTTTACAGTGGATGCATACACTAGGTGGCCAAAAGTATCCGGACACTTTCAAAAATTCACATTTTTACATATAGCTCGAGAAATAAGTGATCAATTGTTCTTTAACTTTAGTCATACAAAATATAGGCTTCACCGAACATTTCCAAGTTGAAATTAAATTACCCTTGCATTTGGGGGACGACAAGAAGGGGGTTGAAAGAAAAACCGCTTTTTGACCATAACTCTTCGAAAATAGCTCGGAATAAGCTATCAATTTCAGTAATTAATTAGCATACTATGTATAATTACAGTACAAATTTTTATGAACGTACCACTCTTACTTCTGAAGATATGAAACATTTTTGAAAAAACGGCAACTTTATTTGAAGGGTTTTTGCTCATAACACGCAGAGTTTTTGATCAAACCTTATCACAACTTCAGGAAAGATGACAAAATACAAGAGAAAGAACATACTAAAGCGGTAAATAAAAATATTAAAAATTCGATGAGATATGAACGTTAAAAGGAAATAATTTTTCACGGCGCATGCGCGAACGACAGAAATTTATAACTACAAAAATATTGTAGCCTGATTTATACTGCATCTTATAAAAAAAGTTCCAGTTGAATATCATGAAAAATGAAAAAGATATCAGCGATCTAGTGAGCTGTATTTCATTCATTCGTAGGCAATACATAAATAGTGAGGGGTTGTCCACAAATAGTGTGTTGACAATCGATCATTTTTTTTCAATGTTAAATTGTATACAGTTTGAAAATTTATATTCGGCATAGAAGTCACATTTCGTCTGTTCGGCCAAAAAGACCTTATACGTACGTTTCCAAAAGTATCCGAACACCCTCTGAAACGTTGGTTTTGAAAGACGACGCAATAACCTTTAATTTAAAAATAGCTCTTTGTGGACAGACCCTCACTATTTATGTACTGCCTACGAATGAATGAAATACAGCTCACTAGATCGCTGATATCTTTTTCATTTTTCATGATATTCAACTGAAACTTTTTTATAAGATGCAGTATAAATCAGGCTACAATATTTTTGTAGTTATAAATTTCTGTCGTTCGCGCATGTGCCGTGAAAAATTATTTCCTTTTAACGTTCATATCTCATCGAATTTTTAATATTTTTATTTACCGCTTTAGTATGTTCTTTCTCTTGTATTTTGTCATCTTTCCTGAAGTTGTGATAAGGTTTGATCAAAAACTCTGCGTGTTATGAGCAAAAACCCTTCAAATAAAATTGCCGTTTTTTCAAAAATGTTTCATATCTTCAGAAGTAAGAGTGGTACGTTCATAAAAATTTGTACAGTAATTATACATAGTATGCTAATTAATTACTGAAATTGATAGCTTATTCCGAGCTATTTTCAAAGAGTTATTGTCAAAAAGCGGTTTTTCTTTCAACCCCCTTTCTTGTCGTCCCCCAAATGCAAGGGTAATTTAATTTCAACTTGGAAATGTTCGCTGAAGTCTATATTTTGTATGACTAAAGTTAAAGAACAATTGATCACTTATTTCTCGAGCTATATGTAAGAATGTGAATTTTTGAAAGTGTCCGGATACTTTTGGCCACCTAGTGTATTAATGTGCCGCAGTGTTCAGGAGCTTGTTGAAATTCAATATTTTATTGTAATCGTTCATTAAGTTATGGGAAGGAAAAAGTTCATGAAGCATATAAATTGCAAAATGTATAGCATACACGTACTTCTAAGTTGCAGTACTTGCTCACTGAATTCGCCGGTTCGAAAGACCTGCACTCGGTCTCTACCAGTTACTATGGACGCTCCGTACTGCAGATTTTCCCTCTTCTTCAGAAGTATGCCTAAGTTGTGAAGGTGGAGACAAATTGGTTCTTCCATCTGATAATGACGGCTCTTTTAGGGAAAAGGAAGGTTTTTTGACAATGGACATTTCTTTCACACTACACTAGTGCTAAACATTGGGATATTATGCGCATATTTTGCAAATTCCACTTAAAAGTGAGCTTCCACTTAAAAAATCAACTTTCACTGCTTATCTTATGGAAATTACTCTTATACATGATTTTTTTTTTTTTTATCTCAGACGAATCTTTTCTTTTATATTTTGTGTCCAAAGAATTACAATGAACTGCTATAAAGTAATCAATAATGTCTCATCTTCGTAACATAGAATTGTAGATGCTGAAAAATTTTGAGTGACAGTGCAACTTTCTTTTTCGAAATTGAAGCATCTCTTTCATATAAAACTGGTTCGCCTGTTAGTTTGATATGTTCCCTAGCACATTTCATTACGTTTGATCGAAAAAGAATTTTGTGACGAAATTTTGTCAGCATGCTAAAACATATGTGTTTGTCTGGTATAAGTATATTACAATAACAATGGAGTCATGTATCATTTGTTGAGCAGTTTTGCAAAGGTCGCAACATCTACTTACTGTACTAGTCTACGTAAAACATTTTCAAAAATTCATCAGTTGGCTATTGACCATACTGGTCTACGTCAAGCGTTTTCAGAATGCCATCAGTGTTGAGTATTTATGTTACTAGTCTGCGTCAAACGTTTCCAAAGTGTCGTCAGTTGTCTGTTTACAACATTGGTCTGCGTTGAACTTTTTCGGGATACCATCGGTTAACTAATACAAAACTGGTATACATTTTTTTTCAGATCATCATCAATTAATCTGTTTAAATTTTCGATTTTAGATAAACCATTTTAAGGTGTCACATTTTTCCAAGAGGCGTTTTTTGTATATTGTATATTATGCATATGGATTTAAAAAAAAAAAAGGGTCCGAAACGTCACTATGATTCTTGGGGTGTGTGCGTGTTTGTGAAAGTAGTCCCAAAATTTACGCCTGTGGATAAGTTTTGATGAACAATCTTCGATTTTCTCAACAAAAAAAACTTTTTCCTCCTTCAAACTCGGTTCATTCATTTGTCATCTCAATTAATAACTTCCAACTGCAGTGATCACCCTGTTACCTGACTCGAATGAACACTGAACACGCAGTCGTTTTGTATAAAAAATTGATTTCCAACTGTAGCATATTCCATTTTTAAAAACATCCAACTCAAAACAAGAGTCATTGCAATGTCTGCTCCTTGCTGCATGCAAATCAAGGTGATGGCTATCAAAGTTTCTCCTGTTGTTTCAAATGGTGTTACTTCTGTATTCGTTCCTTTCTCACGAAACAATACTAATTCCTTTGTGAACAAATTCGTAACAGTAGGGCATGCCAGGTCCAGAATGTTTAATGAAATCTTCGCATTCCGTTGCATATCGCTCTCGGTGACTTCTTTGATTGAAATATTGAATTCTAGATAGTCCTTTGATGGTCACGTCTTAGAATCTCGCCTAATTAAAAATCCGAACGTGTTCTAGGACTACGCTGCCTACCGCGCTGAAGATTATCAGTGACATTCAAAAAATTTAAATATGTGTTCTATTTGTCTCTGCCGTTCCCCCCCCCCCCCCCCTCCTCTCATGTTTGACCGGACCAGCATGAGTGTTTAGGTTATCTGTAAATCTGAATTCTGTTTAACTTGTTATGAAATATAAATTTTATGACCATAAAAGATGGGGTAATTTCTATTTAGGTTTTTAAGTTACCAGGAAACGTGTCCTCCACCGTGTGTAAGATACCTGTGGTATTTAGTACAACAGTGTTTGTGTTTTTGCGATTTTACTGTTTAGCTTTGATTTATCCTTGACGTGTTCAATTTTTCAGACACTTTGTAGCTAGACGAAGACACCTTAAAACAAAAGAAGGAAAAAAAATCGCATTTATTATTGTTACATTGTTTGTTACATACTAAACAACCGTGTTAAAGATGAACATATCCTCCCTGAAGGAAATTTCAGAGTGAAAAGAAATTTCTATGAAGGAAAAAGTATTAATAATACCTAATAATGTCTCCTTAAAATTGAATTTTTGTTAGTTTCTAAATTTCATAATTTTGTTTAAAAAAAAACTTTTTTTTTAACTAGAAAGCGAAATTTAGAGCTCAACAATGACTTATGAAGTTTTTTAGTTTAGGAAATTGCGTTTGGAATTATTCAGTTCCGAAGCAATCCACTAGATAAAACGGAACAATTTCTTAGTGATGCTACCGACGGTTAGAGAAATGCTACAGTGCAGCGTTTCTGTAGTAAATATATCAACAAGCGGTAGAGATGATACCGCGGCACATTCTTTAAAAAAGTTATAAAATAGAATTGAAGAATGGGGTTTACTCAGAACCATTTGGGTGTGATCATAAAATGTCTATAATGTTCAAAAACATCCGAGCCCGGGCCCGTGTGTTATGCTCTATTGGTAAAATGAAGCTCCGTGTTCATGCTATATTGCATCTTTGTTGTTTTATTAGTATTAAGTTAGTGTGTTGAATGTAATGAAAAATTATTCTTACATAAGAAAGAAAAATGCTTGTTGATCTTAACCCATTAATGCCTGACTTTTTTTTCCAAAGATATTTTGTATACTGCTTACAGTGTTTAATGGACAGGAAAAATAATTTTAAAAATATGATGTAAAAAATAATTTTTTTATTAAGGAAAGAAGCATCGTCCCTTAAAAGTTACGATAGACCAGAGCGGGTCATACTTTTTGTACTAAAAATTTTTTCTGTCTACGATATAATATTTAAAAAGACATTTTATAAGAAGAAATAAAATCAGCAATGAACATAAACTGGGAAGCTGGGAATGACTTTGAAAACTTAGCATTTTTTCTTGTGATTGTGAACGATGTCATTTTTGATAAAGATCCTATTAAAATTGCTACAGAACACACTTTACAATAGTTATGTACTGCAATCTGTTAATACAGAATTGAAACAATACCAAGGTACTCACTGAACACTATTATTTGGTTGAAATGTTTATTTTGGGGAAATTCAGACCCTTTTTTGGACCGTCCCTAAAAAGGGCCGCTTGGTCCGCTCTTCTAATAAAAAGCATTCGAGCGAATCAAAAACCATTCTTGAGGGGAAACAGGTTTTTTTTTTCATTTGCATAACATTCAGTTAACTATTAGTAGAAGACAAGATCTGAACAATAAGCAACTCTTTGCCATTAACAAAAACTGTGATGTTTATTCATTTTATTTAGCACCATATGGTATAAATTTAAACCAAAAAAGAATCGCTAGAAATGAAGTCAAAAATGTTGTTTAAAAAGTACACATCTTGATACAAGAAAAAATAACTTTTTAATGGATTTTAATCCTTTAAAGTTCGCCACTCTTTGAAAATCCTTTACCTTAATATATAAATTATGTCCAAGCCTATAATATATTTCTTTCATCTCCATAAATGAAAACATAACCTTAGTCTGATAAAATTAAAGCCTTATCAAAAGCGGCAATATTTTCTCTTCGCTTCGCCTATCAGTCAAAGAGAAAAAAAAATGGCATCCCAGCTGCAAAAGTTGACAACCGTAATTACGTCGACTCCCCCTTAATGAGTCCACAAAATTGACGATTACTGGACACGAGCTTTCCGAGCTTCCCATCATGCAACTGGTCATTCACATTTTTGGCGAGGATCAGGGGTTGCCGGGTCTTCATTATGCGATATTTTTGCTGTTGTTTTTTGTTCCTCATGTTCCTAACCTTCACATGTTTCGGTCATCAATTTGAAATCCGGCAGACATGCAGTCTGTCTATGAAGAGGAAGAGGTTGGTTGCAGAAACTCGTTTTTTTTTCTCTCGTTCGCGAGCTGGATGGTGAGCGTTCGATCCCTCAAGGCCGGAATGCTGTGCATTTTCGGTTCAGAAAGCGTAACTCTTTTAAATGCTGTTTGACAGATGGAGGTACAAGCATGACATTTGATTTGAAGCTGATCTGATGATTGCAGATAGCGAAATTTATTTGGGATTTCTTTCTTTTATTTTCTGTTTTCAGTATTATTCGTCTAAGAAACTTTGTGTCAAGTTTTTTCTGCACTCATTCATCATCTGATTCCTTTTTCTTCAACAATGGATCGTTTATGGGTATTTGTTTCCAATGGTCTTAGGCAGCATTTCATTCTTCGTCTGATTCATCTCGCTCAAACGACGAAAATACTCCGCTAATGTTTTTTTTTTTTTCCTTATTATATTAGGCAGTATTTCACTTCATATTACTTTTTTTGAAAAGGTTGAAAAATATTTGTTAGTGGCGACGATGATTCATTCTTAATGTTACTCATTTACTTGTCCTCTGCAAAACTGCACATATTCTCAATAAAAAAACATACACAAACATCATACAAATGTAAAACTTACATTAATATCAATACCTACTATTTTAATCTTTCATATCTTGAATAAATTATAATGTATTAATTTTTAATTATTTTTCAAGTACTTTTAAATACTAAATGAATAATATTAATACATGTAATTTTACTGTTGCAAATACAATTCCGTAAATACATATATTGCAAACATCATGTTTCATAATATTTTCGAAATAAATATTTTACGTTGTATATCACGGTATCAACTGATATGTATCAGCGCATCATCATAAAGAGAGTAATAACAAAGTTTTGTTACTGAAAATGCAGAAATGCGTTCTATTACAATTCACCAAGCAAAGTTTAATTGCTACAACTAAATGCATCAAATAACTTAATGTGTTGTTGTTATGAATAGAATAAAGTTTCAAGTTGCCTGTGACGAAGTTTATTTCCTGAAAATGCAGAAATGCATTCTATATCAATTAACCAAGCAAAGTTTAATTGCTACAACAAATGCATCAACAAACACATCAAACTTGATGTGTTTTTGTCTTGAATATAATGAAGTTTCAAGTTGCCTACGACAAAATTTGGCTTGCGTGGTGGTCATGATCATTTTGTATGGAATAAATTATTACGCTTTTTCCGTAGTTAGTGAAAAAGATCATATTTCATAATGAATACAAAGCTAAAACAAATACAGGAAGTTCTAAACACATATAACCCTTCCTGTATGTCATTTATTCGGTTTTTTTTACTCCCCGTCTGCTCATATTAAGCAAATCTTTGTCTCTCTTTAGAATGACAGCTGTTAATAAAAAAGACTTATTATTTCGCTACCATGGTCATTATCTTGTCAATGGCGTCTGTACATTGTTTGACGAAAACAAAACATTGGTGAAGATACTTTGATTCAGAATGTTCGAGGGGAACCTTGGAACAAACTGGGAGGGTGGATGGAGTGTTGAGCAACAAGTGGTAGATAGTTCCAGCGAAGGTTATTGGAATGTTCTGACGATGAACGAAATCTTTTGGGGTGAATGGATATTTTACTATTCGTTTTATTTAATTATCGGTCTACTGAGATTTTATCTATCATTTTTATCTTTTCTTACATAAAGTAAGATTTCTTAACATGTAATTTGATTTGAGCAAAATGTAAAAGAAATAGAAGAATATGATGCATTGAATCCAATGTTTGTGGCCTTCCCAGAGTGAAATATAAGTTTTCCTTCTATATAATTTTATTTGAATATCATTCTATAGAAATTGGAAAAACAGCATGTGCGTAGAAACAAGTGATACGTCACTTGAGTACTGCTTAAAACTGGTTTGAGATTTCACAGTAACTTTGTATGTTTGGTAAATTTAGAACGAATTAATCAATGTCAGGGATGGCAGACGAAATGGAAAAGGAAGCCTTGTTAATTTTCCGAAATAGAAAAACTGCTCATATATACTGGACTATAACATTGTTTACTACTACATTGTTACTACATAGTTTACTACTACTACATTGTTTATTTGAGCATTTTTGCGTTGTATTTCATCTTTTATTTTCAGAAAAAAAGATGTTTATTTATTTCTTAAATTCCCGAGTTCATTTTAAAGCGTTTTGTCGTGACTCGCATGATGTGCCTCTTATAACTCAAAAATTGTTTACCGCGGAATGTTGGGATTTAGTTTGTTGGTTCTGTATAGCTTATTTTATTATTATTATTATTATTTATTTTAATTGGATGTTCCAAACGGATTATTTCTTCTTTTGGCAACTCAATGTCAATTTCAAATCTGTTTTAAGCATTGATGTATTTTCGTCAAGAGTTAATCCATATCTACAGTTGTACGTCATTTGGCGAGTGTTAATGACACATGCTTCTCACTGTCGTTTTATTACTTTATTTCATGCAATTAAAGAGGTTTTGCAATCATGAAAAATGTAGGTTTTAGTTTTTCGATTTCATTTTTACCCATATTTGAAATTACACTTCTTTTGACGCAATGAAGGTGCAATTTTAGCATGAAACGAAAGTAATGAAACGGAAAGCAGACTTTAAAAAATTAGGTTTGTGTTCTTCAGTACTTTTTTTTTTTTTTTAATTCTAATCTTTCTTTTTTGCGTTTGTGCTTTTGTTTTAATAGATTCCCGAAAAATGATGGGAGCAATTCAGTCAAGTCCTTCCCAATCTAACGTAATCAACCAAAACTCAAAGTTCTCTCCATAAAATACTATATCCGAAGTAATTCAAACTCGAAACGGCACCCACTTGTTCTATGAAATGTTGCATCCTACAATACCCATCGTTCCATTCAAGCATTTATTTCCATGTCCTTGCTTGAATTGCTATACTGCTTTTTGATGCTTATACTTACAAGGCTAAACGACGATGTACATGATTGCGCTCCAATAAAACTCTTTTTGCGGCCTAGATGCAACAATAGAAGACAAGAGAGAAGAATGATTCATTGAGAGCCATTGTTTTGTGCCGCTCTGCCTAACCTTCCGATATTTCCAATTAAATCTCTGTTCTCTAATAGCTAATTGTTTTTTATGCCTGAGATTAAAAGTGTTTTATAGCTGGCTGTTAAGTGTGTCTTTCTAAACTTAGAAGCCAGGTACAATTAAAATGACTGAGATAAAGTTAATGGGGTTTGTGAGTTGTTGGGCACGTTTTGCTTGATATTTTTGGGTATGGGCAATTCCATTTTATAGCATTGTTGTTATTGTACAAAACAACTTGCAAAGACTCCGAATATATTAGATCCTTGTTTCGCTGTATGAATTTTATAAGAACAGTAATGATGTTTTTTGACTCAGTAACAGACCTATCTCATGAAGTACGTCCGTTACGAAGCAAATAATATTGCTCGAATATTATTTCTGGAAATCTTCTAAATTCTATTAGTTCTGAAAATTTTATAGGAATAGTGATGTTGTTTTGTGGCTAACTTATGCAATGTTTTTTGGCTTAGTAACGGGCTGATCTTACGTGATATATCCGTTACTGAGTAAATAATAATAATTGAGTACTGTTTCTGGAAATCTTCAAACTTTAATCATATAAAATTCAATAAAAGCTTTCACTTACTATGCATGTACAAGTACAAAAGGAATAACTTGGAACAAGCTCTACTCTGAGCCAAGCTGATCCTCTTCAATTAACCAGTTACCAGTAAAGATCAGCCCTCTTAACACTTTGCTGACTGAATCCGACATGAAAAGTTCGCCGTTGCTGTCATATGTCGCTCACTATCCAACACGTGTTTAAACTGCTATATAATTTTTGTGGACTTAATTCGTGTCCCTAAACATGATCCCATGATACTTGTACGATTTATAATACTCCCGAGCTATACTTTGACACCTTTTTGTATTTACCAAGAAAAAAAAACTTTTTATTATTTTAAATGCACCTCAAAGGGTTTTCAGTTTACAGACCCCCTGGTCGTAACTGCTTTTTCTGGCAAACTGTTCCAAGTACCTACAAATTTCCTACCTTTTATGCAAAAATGTAACCCATCAAAGTCCTACAGTTTGATAGATTCCTAATTGAATAGTGTCCCGTCTGACTCTCAGTTTATTACAAGCAGTATCATCCGAATCTAACTCGAAATTGCTGTATTTTTACCTAAAATCATCGTATTAACTCTTCTGCACGACTACACAAATTTTCATATCTTGTGCTTCCTTTTATTTTTCTCCTTTTACTGTACTTCCATTGTATTTTTCATAACAATAGACATGTGCCTGAATTTTATGATCATATCAAATTTAATTCCGCTTACTGTGAAACACTCTTCGCAAAATTTAAAATTCAAACTAACGACGAGTTTTGCCGCTGCTGATTTATTTAAATAATATACGTGCATAATGGCCAACAGAAAAGATGTTGCAAACGCTCAGCTACATACAACACAATTGCCAATCAGTCCGTGACGAGAACATCAACCGCCGAACAGATGTTACGAGGAACACACATAAACCGCACATGCTGAAGTGACATTAGCTTTATTCGAAAATAGAAAAAAAAAGAGCCATGCTTCTTCCAAGGTTGCGAAAAGAAAACAACGGCAGACCTTTCGAAGCACCAAAGGCTTGTTATTTTGTGTAAATCTGTGCTTCGACAACCAAAAAATGGTGGTTCTTGTGTGTGGCGGAGCGTGGACCACCTTTCTTTCTTTCCAAAATAAATCAACCTACTTTTGGGCGAACTTAGAACGATGGGCGATGTATTTCCTTGATGTAAAGCGACTTTTATTGACTTTTCCAATTGTTTTTTGTTTCTTTTTCGTTATTTACTTCAGTGTCACTGACTTTTTATCTTGTTTAGTGGCCTATCGGCGTAGTGTTTGTTGTTACCTTATCTAAGTTGGGAATGAGTTGGAGTCGGCTATCTTTTAAAACGGCACAATTGAATTTGCAAAAAAAATGTCTATATCGATTTTTCCCTGTCCTTTTTATTTATTTTTTTTCTTTTAATTTGAATGCAGTTCTTGTCCTCTCACAAAGATGCATTTTTTATAACATTAAATAAAAAAATGTATTGAAACTTGATTTTTATGTCACTTTTTACCTTGTTCAGCGGCCTACCAACTTAATGTGTTTGCTGCCTTATTCAATTACTTGAAGAACAAGTTGAAATTGCCTCTCTTTTTATACAGCAGAGCATAATTTGGAGAAATTCATTCTTTGATTATTTTTTTCCTCCCTGAATGGTTGTAGGTCTTATTTTCATACAGACTTTATTTTTCACTTTGCTACTATTGTATGAAAGAAAAAAAAATTCAAGCTGTATTTTGCTATCATTTTTTTCCTGAATAACTAAATTGTAAATACATATTATGTTCCAACTATTATTGAGTTTCTCGAATTTGACTGGAAAAAATAAAAAATGAAACTTTAGAAATATGTTCTTACTGATTAACGTGCTCTTAGTAGTGTGAGAAAAACATTTAACATGAAGGATATTATCAATTATTCAAAAAAATTATTGTTCAAGAAACGTTAAATATTCATAAAACATTTAAAATAATTAATGGTTAGTGAGCTGCTTCATTATCAGAGAGCAGGAGCAGCAGTTATATCATTAAATTTGCAGTATTCAAAAGAGATCAGTTGAATGTTAGTCAACGTATATTTAAATTCTGTCATTAAAAAATCTGTATGATCAAACGATATGAATACATTATTAAGCAGTTTGTACACCGTTTAATGATATAAATTAGAAAAAAAAAAAACGCATACCCATATGGATAAATACCTGAGTTAATTAAAGCCAGGTAGGCAGTTGCCTCCCCCCCCTTCCCCCCAACAATATCGCTAATAGCAGACCTGTTCAACGTCATCCATTGTTTAGCTTAAACATAATCTTCGATATGCATTCCGAAAACTTTGATGTCTTTATTAAAGTACTGCAGCAGCTTAAAAGTCAAAGCTAACAAAAACTGTCCGGTGCGTGCGCCCGTCATTAGTTTTATTTTCTCGTGACTAACGTTTGAAAGTCGGTAATATATATGGAAATGAAAGCTCCCCGCCATAATAACAGGCCTCGCTGATTTTCATATCTCTTTGAAGACCTTCGGATTTGAAATGTATGGTTTATTGAGCTATCATTATGCCCCCGAGTTTGACGTACTAATTGTACGTACATGCATTTATGCTTATATGAGATTGGAAAATGATCGCGGCGGTCAATTTGGTACATCGGGTATTCGGTGTTTGAATGGGTATAAAGATTTTATGGAGTGAAAGGTTTCTGCGGAAAACTTCCTTAAAGATTTCTTTATGCTCCTTTTGTAGTCCTAATAGTTTTTTTTCCTATCCTGATAATTGTAACTTTGATTAAGTTGATTTTGTTTCACTTTTATGCATATTATGGGGTGTTTACACAGTTATTACTATGTTCATTTTACCTTTTGTGACTGTCAAGGCTGTTTTATTTGAAAGTTAGACTTCTTTAATATGGCAGGCGAGTTAATGGTATGATTCATATATTTTAAGCTAGTTGGGTGACACAAGTTCAATGCCATTCATACCAATGATGGTGACTCAAAATGCTGATCCATTATACTGAACTTCAATACAATTTCTTGTCTTGTGCGAAGATACTTTTTTTTTCATCTGTTCCAATCCATTCATCTAGTATGCTGTATCTTTTTTGAGATACAGTAAAACCTGTCGGTAATAGACACTAGGGCGACTACACTTGTTGTCACTTATTCGGAGGTTTATGAATTGATGTATGCCGTGTACTTAATACAATATAATATTGTAATAATTATTGTATAATTGGTTTTTACAATATAATAGTATAATCAACTTAAACGAATAACATTTAAAATTTGTTGAAAATGTTTCATATGTACAAGAGAAAAAAATAAGAATTATTCTAATTGAACAAAAAATTAAAAATTTGAAGTTTTATGAAACGTTTCGGTGAATTAAAAATTTGTAATTTGTAAACATTATTTTGAAATAATTTTTCGCATTGATTTCCTTCTTCTCATGTAATTTACAATGCAGTACAATATAAATAGCAGGGGATTATCACATATTACGTTTTCTGTAAAAAGTTTGTTATGGGCACTATCCGTTGAGGCTGAACCCATAGGGATAAATAGAAGAATGCATGACTAAAATCTGGGCAAGAATTTTAGAGTACATATTTCTTTCTTTGTGTGTCAACGCCAGTACAACCAGTTTAACCAGTTTTTTACCAGCTAGTTTTTAGTCAAAGAAAGAACGTTGAATTTCATTAAATTCAATATTTCTTATGCATTAATTTTTGTATTTTTTCTGTATGACTGTCCCTTAATCATAAGTAAATAGATAAAGGTCCCATTCAAAGGGACTGGGATCAGAAAAAAAAGGGAGTCCCTAAATTGAGATGCCCCTTAAAGATGCCACTGCTGTAATTCATTGCGCAGATGAGACACGCAATGTATTTCATCATTTGTCTCGTAACTGAATCATGCTCTCAACAATGGCTCGACCATCTCGAAGTTTTATTGTGTAATGGTGAAAAGTCTTCTTCCTTTCAAAACAATATTCCAACTTTTCTTTCATTAACCTTTTGCATCTTACTCACTCTGAGACATGCAAGGCATGTTGTGCAAGTTTAGCTGGAACGATGTACTTGCTATTGAAACGATTCAGTAAGTTTTTAGATAATGCAGAAAAGCTTATGCAGCTCAGTTCGTGATTAAATTTGAGTAACAAATAAACAGTCCCAACTTGGCAAAAATAATTGTTTGAGATTTTTCTCGGACTTAAAATCCACTGTCATGAAAGAAAACTTTATAAGTATTTGTGATTGTTTGTGTTTTACTCTTTTTCTTATCCGATGTATTTCCACATTTGCTTCATGTGTTTCTTTTCTTTGCAGTAGCCTCAACCCATCCTCCGCAAAGGCCGTGGATATGTATGGCTGAACAAGACTCTCCAAATTCTTGTGAGTGATTTTACTTATTCCTCCATTTATATTAAAGTGTAACGAGGTATCTCTTTCGTGTGTGGTATGTCCTAGAGACGTCCAGCGTCGTCCTGGTAACGTCCTGGTTCATCCTCACAGGCGCATGGATCCTCTCCTTGAGTTCTTTTAATGCTTTCGGCAGTGGTGATACATAACAAGGTCATTAATATGCCCCCAAGCACTATAAGCAGAGATAAACATCATGCATATTGCAACACAATTTTAAAAAAATACTTTCCTTATTTCGTCGCCATTTTAAAAATATTGCTCTCATATTAGCACCTGGTTCACACAATTTGAAAAAATCTTGATTGGTTTGGTTATTTTCATACATTGCTCGTCGCTGTACGTGTAATGTTTTTAGATTTATAGCATTTCAGAAACAAATGAATCTTTTGTAGTAATACTGTATAGTTTTTGTTCATCAAATATTAATTTGCTGCGGAACTTTTTTTTTTCAAACAAATCGATGCAATAATTCAAGGTGACTTTAAACCACAACTTCTATATTTTTTACTGCCCGACTCATATTTTTATGATATTATTTCATCTAGTGTGTAAGGATTGCATAGTTATCAAGGATTAGGAAATAATAACTATAAGACTATTTTAAAATGAGTTGTTACCCTGTCTCTTGTCTCATAGTTAGGCCACTACATTAGGGTCCTCTGAAGTGGTTCTAATTCAAAGTTATTCTGCCACTCGAAATAACTTTGTACCATGTGAGAAACGTGCAACTAAATAAATTATTTTAATAAAAGTAATTCTAATTTAAATCAGAATATTTATATTTCTATCTGTTTAAGAGCTCCCCATTTTTATTTCACACCACTATACGATATGTGTATGTATGTAAAATGTTACTATGCAGGACGAGAATGCAACAGATTTCAACAAAAAATCAGCATTCTAGTCTAACTTCCAAACATGAACTTAAAAATTATTAAAGTATGCAATTAGCAGTGTACAGTATAATAAACGCTATTGCCAACTTATTAACTTAGTTTGGAAAATGAAATGCCGAAAACTTATTATAACCTTTCCAGCAGGGTGCAGTCTTGGGCCTACAACAGTTTTTTTAAGTCGCAATTTTAGAAAGCATAGGAAGTAATGCAAAGTGCAAAGGTAACCCAAAGAGTTCAGAGTAAATCTAAATTTATAAATATGCATTAGTCTTAGGTTATAAACATACTTAATCTCATTTTTGAGAATAATTATATCTGATGCAATGTGTGAGGCTTCCATGATTTTTTTTTTTTACAAAATCTTTTCGGATGTGGAGGTGATACGAGTCTGACTAAACGCCGAAAACTTGTGCAGAAAAAAAAAACAAAGGATGGGTTTTTGACGGTTTTTTTAAATATTTTAGAGGGGAATACCTCACTTAAGTGTTCCTCTTAAACTAAAAAGCTCGTTTTTTAACTTATCGCTTATGTGGTCTTTCAGAACAATGTTACCGGTTAACATACTAGAATAACTTCCAAACATAAACTTAAGAATTATTAATGTATGTAACTAGCAGTGCATAATATATGTATGCTATTGCCAACTTATTAACGAATGCCGAAAACTGTTAATATAACCTTTCCAGCAGGGTGCAGCATTGGGCCTACAACAGTTTTTTTTAAAGCCGCATATTTAAGAAAAACATGCGAAGTGACGCAAAGTTAACCCAAATGGTTCAGAGTAACCCTGAATTACCGTACCTGAAACTATATTTTTCTTCATAAATATACATTAGTCTCATATTATAAACATACTTAATCTCATTTTTGAGTATAATTATATCTGAAGGAAACGTGGAATAAATACTGCGGGAAGTATCTTTTGCCGAAGATGTGTGATGCGAGTAGTATGCAACGTGTGAGGCTTCAATGATTTTTTTTTTTTTTTTTTTTTTTGACTAATCGAAAATCTTTTTGGATATAGAGATAATACGAATCTAACTTGACACCGAAAAATTCGAAAAAACAAAAAACAGTTTTTTGACGGTTTTTAAATTATTTTAGAATGGAATACCTCACTAAAGTCTTTAGCTAAAAAGCTCATGTTTTTGAACTAATCATCTCTCTGGTCTTCCAGAAGAATATTAACGGTTAATAAACTACTCTCTTCCCCCACAAATCAAAATAATGACTATGAAACTATCGAAAACTGAAAAAAACAGGGGGAGGTATCTCCGAAAAGGGATAAGTAATGGTGAAAAACGATGGTCGTATTAGGAGTCTGGGGGTCATTTTACATAAATCAGCTGGAGTAGTGTCAGAAGCATTTTTCATGCCGCGCAGTGCTATTAAAAACTATTGTCACGTGTTTCTATAAATGGATATGTAATTGTGTAAAAGACACTTTTACAAAGTTAACCTAGCTTAAGATTTTTTGATATGACCTTTTCGGTAATGGAAATCAGTAGGGATAACAATTACTAATTAAAAATGTATGTTTCTCAATAGCGTATGTATTAATTTATTTCTCGGGGAGGACACTGCCAAATTATTATGGGAACTTTCGAAATTTATATTTGGAAATATTAAATCCTTATTCCCAATGATCAGCTCTAGTTATTTAGGGAGGGTGCCCTGCTCTGCTCCTTCAACAGTCCTGAAAGTTTTCTACCGTGTGATAGATTTTTGTCTTGGAAAAAAAAAAGAGTGAGACGAAAGAAAAGATAACATTTTCAGTATTTTCTACTGGTTCCTTGTTTTTTGGCTCACACACACAGTATTTCGTTTCTTAACTATCTTATCAGTATTTTCTACTCATTCTTTGATTTTTAGCTCGGTCTTTTTTGTTATGCAACGAGTATTCGTCCGAGACAAAATATTCGGCCCGTCCACCGAATATTCGGCTTCGGCCAAATAACTATTTAACTATTCAGCCTTGGCCGAATACTGTGCAAAAAATTTGTTTAATTTCACAATTTGAAAGTTTTATGTATTTTTAATTATTCTTATGTTTAATTGGCATTTTAAATGAAATCTTGTTATGCTATGATACTTTTTCATTTTTGAGGGGATTCACTAATTTGGTTTCAACTTACACTACGTGTACTACAAACCTTGACCATCTTAACACATGAAATAAAATCACGGAATAAAGCAGAAAAACAATTCTTTTTTTTTTTTTTTTTTTTTGCATATTACAAGGGTTGGTATACTTATTTTATGAAACTAATACCCAGCTCTTTCTTCATCAAAATAAAATACGTATAAAAATGGAATAGTATGGTAGAAATTTGCATCTTTCCCGATTTTTCATGTTTAAAAAATTGAATATGAGAATTTAAAATATAAAAATAGCATTGTTAATTTCTCCACATAACATTTCAAAAATATTCTTTGTAATCTTTGCAATTGTGAAAATCTTAAAGCTAAGTTTTTTCTATGCAAACAGGTTATGATGCAAAAAACATTTGTAGGAGATAGGTCTTTTTCTTTTTTTTTTTTTTTTTTCCTAACATTTTACCAGATTTGGAAAATATGTGTTTATTGCATTTGGTACATTTAGTGAACATCTAGTTCTGAAATGCACTTTCTGGCCTGTTAAGATAGGTTAGGAAATTTAATTCTCACTACTTAAACCATTTCGTTTTTTCAAATAAGGGTTCTAAAAACGATGACAGTCAATTTTTCTCTTGGTGCCTACACTGATAAATGTCTAGATTTATCTAAATATGATGATATTTTTTTGTATTGGAGTACCTTCAAATATTAACATTTCTCATAGAGAAATATGGTTTGTTGCTGCTGTTTGTTGACTAACTAAAAAATCATCATCATCTGCGAAATCTAGGAAAAAATCCGACAAGTTTGTGCTGTTACTTATTTAATTTGCACACTAGGAATTTACTAAATGAAAAACGACTATTCATTACCTAATGTTGAAGAATAAATTTTTAATGTGACGTAATTTGTTATAATGTTATTTTTCAAGCAATCATAATTCTTTAGTGTGTTACTTATATTTTCTATTTTGGAAAATAATTCGAGGAAAATAACTTTTTTATCTTTAAGTTCTATATATAACTTTTAACTTCTATGTATAGCTTTTTATTTACTCAAAAAGAAACTCTGAATTGAGAATTTTTACAAATTTCACCCGTGCTCTTCAGCTTCCCCCTCGAATGCGCCCTTGGAAATTTTTTTTCCCACTAAATTTGCATAATATGAATAACAAAAATCTGGTGTGAACGCCACACTGCTTCCTTTTACTTTTAAATTCCATAATTAGATGCCTTTAGTGTTAAAATAGTGCCTTAGAGTGAGCAAGATAACAATTCAAACATTTACACTCCAGTTTGTCACCAATCAATGCAAAATAATGTTTTACAATGTTTCATTTTCTAAATATCGCCGATTTTAACAAAATTCAGTGAATTTTTCACAAAATATCGCTAAGAGTGCCAAATTGAATCCGAATTCAAAAACATCATTTTTTCGCCAAATTTGTCGCCAAGTTGGCGGCAAACGCTGACTAAAAGCTTGGCGATATATCGCCAAGCGGTAGCGCCCAATTCATATCACTTGAGTCTGCATTGCTATTAACACTGATTTACCCCCAAAAAAAGGGGTAAAAGACCCCCTTGGGATTATTCAAATGCAACCACAAGGGGAGGTGCACAACTAGATCCCCCTCAGAGCCTACATACCAAACCAGAAGCTGCTACAGCATACAGTTTTTGAGTTATGCGACACACATACGTACATACATACAGACGTCACGAGAAAACGCGTCGTAATTTACTCGGGGATGGTCGAAATGGATTTTTCAGCTGTTTGTATGTTGTTAGGTACATATGCACGTGCTGATAGGTCGAAAAAACTACACATTCATTCGAAGGTTAGCGAAGTTAAAATTTAGACCGAAATTTGAGTGAAATTTTTTTCGTGATCACAATACTTCCTTTACTACGTAAAAGGAAGTAAAAAGGAAAATCCTCAATTTTGGAGGGAATGAGGGTGAATCAATAGTTCCCTCTTTCTATTTTCGAATCGGCTCACATTCTGTTGTTTTCTGCATGTATATATCTTTTTTCAGGATTTTGAAAACTTAGACAGTTTCACCCTTTTGCATGTTTAGTGGACAAGCGTCACCCAGCCCACTTGCCAAACTTGACAATTTTTTGTCACCTAACACCTTACTTGTTGCTTGTTCATTCTGTGAACGCTGTAAAAGTAGTTTTTTTGCGCTCGTAGTGTTGATGCGGGAAAGCCAACCTCTGCTTACGGCAGCCAATTCTAGATAGAGTCTCTAGGGCGAATGCGCCGCATTTTCTATAGGACGCAAGAAATTCCGTTGTTTGAAATTAAGCTCTTCCCATATTTTTTGTTGTGTAGTGTCGTCACATATAAATATTCGTCACATATAAAGGGTAATATTCGTCACATATAAAGGGTATGTAACGAAAATAAAAATTTTGAACTGTGATATTTTTTTAATGGAGCCAGCAAAAAAAAAAAAAAAAAAAATCAAAAATTTCTGAAGTTTCAAAAAACAATGTATCCATTTCCATCCCTCTACTTTCAACTTTTCAATGTCATATTGCCATTATGCAGTTTCGATTGCCGCGAAATGGCCGCTCATTTGTTCAATTTAATATTGTGAGAGAATATGATACAATAACAGCTTTATGACTAGTGCTTTAAATATTAGGCGTTGCTTTTTAATGTTTTAAAATACAAGACTATATATATATATATATTCATTTTTAAGCTATAAAAATGAGTAACTTAATTATAGAAATGAATAATTACTTTTTCCAATAATTTTGAGCGCTTCAAAATTGCCTTAATTTATCATTTGTTTCTTTTTAGTGTGACTCTTTAAAACAGCCTTATTCAACTTCTTTTTTAGCTGTACAAGTACATAACAAATTTCTATCTCAATTTTTGAACTGAAGTAGATTCTTATATATGAGACGTTCATAACTTAAGTGGTTCGAGTTCGAAACTATTTTTTATTGAAAACTTAGTTGCCGCATAAATTATTTGTTCTTGAATTTTCAAGTTATGACTCATGTTCAAATTAGTTTTATATTGCAACAATACTAGAAATTTATCATCTAAATCACTACCGAATTCAACTCGTGTCCGTTTACTGCAATCTTGATTTATATTAGAACTACAATTTACGGACTTAATTCATTTCATTTTAGCCCGCAACTGCCTCATATATTGATGATAATCTCTAGCTTGTTATTTATATCATGAGTATTTTGCTTGTGAGGAGTGATACATTGCAGATGTTAATGTTTATTTATGCATTTATTTATTCAATTATTTTGGTAGTTTTTTTCATACTATTCTGGAAATCAAAAGTATATTTAGATATCGAGTACATATAGGGTAACTTAGGGCTTAATACTACACCAAACGAGACCTGTGTATTTTGTTCTAGTAAGCAACTGTGGGTGATAAAATAAAAAGATATTTTTGAGGAAAATCATATTGTTTTGCATTTTAATAAAAACTATGAATATCGAGCTCATGTTGGGGAACTTGGGGCTTAATACTACGCCAAATGAGACCTATCTCTTTAGGTATGGATGTATTATGGTACTATGGATAATAAAACTTTTTCCAGATGAAATCATATTTCTTTACATTTAAATCAAAATTTTTGCTTAAATCATATTATTTTATTTTCAATATAATTAAGTCAAAAAGCTTTTTGAAACGACTGTTTAATTTATGAATGTGTTCCCTTTTGTATTGGCTATCATAAATTACGAAAAGCCAACCGTGGAATTTCAGATTCCCTCTACAACCTTTGTAACGCTATACGATCCCGTGTATGCACTGTGTATATGTGTTTTACTTTTTTTTTTTCCAGGTATCTTCACAGTCATGTGCTACAATATTCTCTGTGATAAATATGCTACACGCCAGATGTATGGTTACTGCCCAAATTGGGCTTTAGATTGGTCCTATAGGAAAAAATATATTTTACAAGAAATTTTTCACTATAAAGCAGATATCATATCCTTACAGGTATGTATCTTTTACCGTTTTTGTGAATGAGATTGTATAATTTCAAGATTGCCAAATATTTTTAGAGTTGCTGCATAAAAATAAGCCTACTAATTTTCTCTACTGATTTTAGCTGCTAATCTCACTACTGCTGGAAGATTTAGTAATTGAACTAGTCTCATTCATAGTCACACTGTGAATTTCATACATCAATTTCAATCCGTTTGCATTCGCTTTAAATTTCTTCTTCTATCTTCTCATTATTTAATAAGTAAATAATAACAATAATCCTACGTATAATTTTCTGTGAAAATATTTTAAAAAGTATATTATCTTATTGTCGGAGAATCAACTGACTTATATATCATTCCATTTATATTATTTTTTCAACTCGTTTCTGGTTATCATAAAGTACGCTTTATTACAATACATTGACAGGTAGTTAAAAGGAGAAATGAAATTGATTATTGTGCATCATTGTATTTAGTAAAAATGGGCAAAAAAATGAACAATTTATTTTTGTAAACTGTGTTTCAATTCCGTTTATCAACTGTAATAAATATACTCCTGTGACCGAATATTATTGTTTATATTTATTTTCTTAATTCCTTTGTTAGTTTTAAGTTTGATTTCAAAAAAAAATTATTTATATATATGTACTATGTAAGGACTTCTAATTTGGTGTTTATAAAGTTGGCATTTATCGAAAATTAGAAATTTTTAAGACTATTGTAGTTTTAATTTTTTTTTTTTTTTTTTTTGCTTTATTTCACAATTTGTACGACCGCAACTAACCGCTTGCAGTTAACGGCTTTTTTTGAAACGTTTAAGAAGTTCAGAGAAAAATGGGAAGAGTTTTGTCGCAGTTTTTTTTTTTTTTTTTGGTTGGTGGAGGGGTGAGGGCTGGAGAATAAACATTGTTTCTAAAAACAGGCAAAATTAATGTGAGAATCATGTTTCAAAAAGGATCGGACCTATGCAAATTTAACCCTTAACTTCCCACTGTTGCATTTCTGCAACATATGATTTATTTGAATTTGAAAGACTCATTTTTTTTAAAAAATTACATACAAATCAGTTATCTGATTGAAAAAAAGATTATTGCAACGAAATACATGCTAATTTTGTCACTAGTTGACAGCACATTTTCCCCAGAAATCACAATAATTATAAAAATATCTGATGCTTCAGAATTGTGTCTTTACTATAAAAAGAATACATTATATTTTATGCTTCCTCTTGTTTATTGAAGATATAAATTACCAGGTAAGAAATTTGAACATTTTACATTTATTTAAAATTAATTTAAATTCTCTATTGGAAAACGTTTTTAAGATATTTGATGTTATTTATACGTTGCCGCAAACAAAAAAATAACTAAAATTCAATTTAAAACTGCTTTTTTTTTTTTTTTTTTAATATTTTTCATCTTTATTATTACGTAAGAACTAACTGATATAATGTTTTCATAGAAATTTAAAATATTGCGAAGTTAAGGGTTAATATTTATGTATGAAAAGTTTTTTGTTTCTACCACCGCGACTTTTGTTAAGGGCTCGTTTCTGCGTTTATATTATTTGCAGACTTAGATAAAATGTAAAACTGTCTGCAAACTTAAATAATTTCTTTAAAATTTTCTGCAAAAAAAAAGGGGGCTTGTGAATCCTAAAGTGCTACCAACAACAAAAATATCAAGTTGTATGAAGTGCAGGTTCTACCATGAGGTTGATTGTCAATCCGTCATGATTAATGAATGTGTCATTTTCGTATGTAACAAGCTACTGCCCTACAATGAACAAAATCAAGACATATTTCAGATAGAAAACTTCCTAAATTTATAACTTTTTTAATAAAATGCAAAAATTTTCTGCAAACTTCGAAAGTTTTCTGCGAACGGCGTTCGCGAGTTCGTCTATATTATCTGGGTTTGATTATTTGATTGCTGCTTTAGATAGTTGTTTCTCACTTGACATTACCTTATTTTGATATTAGAAACTTACATTTTTGAAATATTTTTCGTGATCTAAAAATGTAACACCTCAAGTTGACCTTCCATTCTGATCTATTCATGGGCGGAGTTAAGGGGGGGCTTAGGGGGGCTAAGCCCCCCTGGCCAGGTTATTAGCCCCCCTGAAGGAAAAAATACTTTTTTTTTAGAAATTAATAAATACGTACGTCATTCAGGACAAATAACACCGAGAAGATCATGCAAGCTTTCGGAAACCTGGGTGATGGCGCTTATTAGCCCCCCCCCCTGAAGAAAAAATAATATAAACGAGACAAAGTTTTCTTTCAACATTAGCAGTTGTCATTGCTCTTCCAAAAAACCCTCCTAAGAACTAAAATATATTTTTGCTCAGCATTGAACATTCTACGAGATTTTTTCTCTTTAGCTTATGCTCTGCTCTACTAATTTTTGTTCATAGTACATCCGTTAACGATATCACACGGTGAATCTTCCTACCGAACTATTTCGCTGTTAAACTAAGTGATGTATGTGTTTTTTTATCTCGTGCCATGGTCGCCCATATGCGGAATTTTAAGGGAGCGCTCAAATATTTCTCCCATGGTTTAGCAGGATATTTTTCTCATGCAAAGCAATTTCAGCACAGATTAGTAATTCTAAACATCTTTCGACTTTACTAATGTTTTTGAGTACTTTAGTTACATTCAACAGACCTTATATGAAATAAAAGTTAATATTGAATTTTATTCATAAAGAAGTAATAGAAACCAAAATAACCGTAAATATTATGAAGAAAACAATGTTAATTCATCTCTAAAATGCAAATTTTGTACTAGTTTAAGTCAATTTTATTACTTTTATTTTGAATACAGAAACAGTTTCAATTCCCAATTGAAAGTTTTATAAGAAAATTAAAACAATAAAATAAAATTGAATTTATGAATTTCAACTCTGTGAACCCAGATTGTTATTTTCAAGTTGCATTCAAAATTATAAATAAATAAATATATATATATATATATCTTAATATATAAAAATTACGTGTCCCTGTGTTTATGGCCAATGGACTCCTCAGCTACTGAACCGATTTTAACCAAATTTTACACGCTGTTTCAGTTTGGTCCAACTTAAATGATAGGATAGTTTTTATCTCAATTTAGGACCGCAATATATTTTTTATTGCAAATTATCTATTTAGCTACCAGCTTTTCTGTATTCTTGGCTAAAATTCTTTAAACATACCCGGAAAGCAACCACATAATCTTCGGTTAAAAATTGGTTCACCCATAGTTCTTCTACGTAATTTAAATAAACCGAGATTATGCAATTTTACGCGTTCACTTATCAAAAAGAAAAAGATCTAAGTATGAACTTTTAAAATTTCTGGAAAATAGGAGAAAGTACCCCAAAACTGGATAGCTTATCTATTCTTCGCTTTACATTTGTTCAATATTATTTATGTGAAAACTATATTTCTGAAACGATCTTCCATGCGGTTTGCAGAAGTCCATTTTTGTTTAAAATCGTACTTGAAATTGCTCAAAATGTGTTTCAAACCGTGTAGTTCACTTTCTGGACATTTGGTTCTTACTTCAAGCTGTTTCTGCAAATATATAACTTTTTTCGTCTAATTTTTTAGACGGACACTTTTTAATTATCTCATACAATGATTTGTTTGTGATTTCTATAAATTTCCTAGAAGATCCTGAAAAAAAAAACGAGCATGTACAAACCCAAAAGAAAAAACTTAAATTTACTTCATTCAGTTTAAACCTATTTTAAGCAAAATGGGGCAGAAAGGGGCAACTTTTTTTTTCAAATACGTTTTAAGGGAACCTTAAGCTTAATTTTGATACCCGAACTTGCGTCCGGAAATGCCCGGAACCCATATAAAAACCTTTCTTTCTAAAACGTTTATTGAAAATAGAGCGATTTTTTTAAAGTTGTGTAAAACACTATTAAAACAATATTTCCCGAAGCAAATTCTACATGGATTGCACATCATATTAAAGTACATACTTTCGTCTTCCATATTCATTAGTGTTATTCTATAATTTCGAAATAAGCCACCGAATACAGCGCATTGAATGTAAGCAACAAACGAAGCTTCCAGGAAAACAGCAGCGCAGATTCCACATCGACTGAGTTTGAAGCATTCGTATGGGTCTTAATCAAAGTGAAAGGGGTTTCATGTTGTAGATTATGACGTAGTGTCTTATCAGTTGTCCGAAAACGAATAGAAGAGTGAGATTGACTATACTTTACATTTTCGACTTTGGGCCAGGATTTTCACTCAAATACTCCACTTTGCGACGGACCGCTGAGCTCTCTCCTCTTATAGCTCAATGTAGTATGCAGGTAGCCCTGTAAGAGAAGTAAGGCAGGAATTCAAGTGAAACAAGGACGATCGCAACTCATCAATGCAATCGCAAATTTCCAAATTTGGATTCAAGTGAAACGTTACAATCGCTACGAGATGTGATTCTATCATAATTCGACTTCCAGTAGCGATTACAATTTTGCTCTATTGCGATCGCCTCGAAGCGATTGCAATGGTGTTTCACCTGGTACATGTTGTGCTGTGCCATAGCCTACGAGGATAGATGCTCCGCTTTACACCAGCCTGTAATTTTCGAGCAATTTCCAAAGCTAAAAGGGGATGAAAAAAGGCTACAGTTTCCCATTCGTTTAGCTTTCGCCATGTTCATTCATAAGTCCAAAGGACAAACAATGTCAATTTGCAGTTTACATATAGAAAATCCATGTTTTTCCCATGGGCAACTATTGCTCCCGTGTGGGAAAACCGTCCAATCTATTTTTGTTTACAAGAGACAGATTAACAAAGAATATTGTGCACCGATTAGTGTTGAGTTAAACTGAAATTAAAAATGCTTATAATTCAAAAAATAACAAATAACATTGATTAATTATCTACCCTACCTACATTATTGAAAAATAAAATGTTACATTAAAAAATAAAATGTTACAATAGCAATTAGCAAATTTTTAATTAGCTCAATTGTTACAAGCTTGGATATAATTTTTCTTAGTACTAAAATGCTACATTTTTTGTTGACTTTTTGTTTCTAGCAAACTTAGGAAATTTGTGTTCGATTGTTTTCATATTTTGACTTCAAATTCATATTTATATAAAGTTGATCTCTATAACGGTAATAAAGTTTTTCGTTTCTATTGAAACGTTATAGTTTAAGCCATACCTTAGCCACAGCAACGCGTGGCCGGGTCAACTAGTAAATATATATATACATATATATATATATATATATATATGTTGTTTTTTTTGTGACATTTTTAGAATGGGGGCTTAGCCCCCCCAGACAGAAAAGTCTAACTCCGCCCATGGATCTATTTGACGTTACTTTTTACCAAAAGTAATTTTGTTTGCAGGAAGTGGAGACCGAACAATTTTACAAATACTTTTTGCCAGAACTGCAAAATGAAGGATACGACGGAATATTTTCTCCCAAGTCCCGAGCGAAAACGATGTCTGAAAGCGAGCGCAAACACGTCGATGGATGTGCAATTTTCTACAAAACTAGCAAGTGAGTAAAAATACTGATTTCGTGTGTCATATTATTTAAGGTTTTGTGAGTTGATTTTTTTAAACTAATTTTAACCTCTGGACTTGTTTTCTTACTATTTTTGTTTTAGGTTTTCAAAATACAGTAACCCTTCGTTATATCGCGCTTGTTCGGAGACAACAGAAAAAGCGCAATATATCCGAAAACGCGATATAACCGAGGTCGTAAAAAAGTAATGATTCAAGTTAACCTACAAAGAAAATTTGCTGATTAACTGTCCTTTTAAAATAAATAGTGATAATAATAATTTTTAATATTTCATTGCTTTATAGAGGAATACTAAACGAAAGTTGCAGCTTAAACTAACGAAATCGGATGTAGAGAAAACTTACCAGGTCTAGTCATAGTTAGAAAAAGAAGAAAATACTTTCCTCAGAAATAAAACTTTTTTCTATGATATCAAATGTAAAGAAGCATTTTTAGAAAAAATATGTATAATAATTCAGTTGTCTTTAATAATAGTTCTATATTCTAATAATTCTATAATAATAGTTTCCTTTCAAACCAAAAGTCGCTCGCTGGTTTTCTTATTTCACATTAGCTACCGGTTTTTTTTTTTTTTTTTTTTCTCTCTCTCTGCTCTGTAATAGGATTTTTGCCTTCAACTCGGTTACTTTCATATTCCATGCTGATGAGTGCATAATAAGCACGAAACTGCAGTCCACGGATCGAAATAACCGGGTTGGGGGTGTAATGCATGTTCCTGCCTTAGCCCTTGCTTAGGGGCGGTGACTCACTGCTTTATACAAAAGTATTTTGTTGCTTTGGAATTTCAAGTGGAAATTAGTCTAAAATTGCTTGTAATTGTTATTAAATTTGTTTCTTTTGATTTCTGCTTATATCATGCTTTTACTATTTAATTACCTCACTTGTGAAAAAAAAAATGCGTGCCTTTTGGTGTTCTTTTTGACACTTTTGATTGTGCTTTGATAGTTATATTTTATTTTATTTTTTCCTTTGGTGTTGAGTTTCTTCATTCTTTGTAAAAAAAAAGTTTTTGTTTTATGTGTATTATATTTCTTTTAGCACCTTGCTAAGTTCTTTAATTATTCTAAGGATTGTTTTAAAAATCATTTATACACACACTCAGCATATCTAAAAACTTTTCCTTCTTACTCTTGAGCACATGTCTATATCCTTGCAATTTTTATTTTGAAGTTGTGCCTTTTGTATTTTTTCATATATTAAAATTGGTGCAACTGTAAACTTTCAAAATCTCTGGTAACACAATTTTACAGATAAGTTTTTAGTTTTTCCTATTCTCTAAAAATAAAAAGCTCATAATTTGTTTCAAAAATTCTTGTTACTGTATGCTGCTATTGTACAATAAAAATTATTTGACTCTCTGCCATACCTTATGACATTTTATTTGAGGCAGACTTCTATGTTGGAGAAGGAACTCTTGTGCATTTATTAAATCTTGAAATATTTATTTCCACTAAATAAATTGATTAATGATCATTAAAGGCTTAATTTATGACAATCAAGAATATGACATGTAACAAAGATCGCTGGTTAAGTGCTTAAATTGGTAACCTGTGTGTTTCAAGCCTGTTATCTCTTGTTAGTCAGATATCAGGTTATTGTCACCAGGGAAAAAAACAGTGTGATATAGTACAGCAAAACCTTCAAGGTTTACTATCTTGGAGGTTTGAAGCAGCCACAACATTTTTATTTATACAAATACAAATACGGCGACCAGCAGCAGGCTCAGGGCCCAACTTGGCTGGTCCTAGTCAAATTAAAGACCCCAATGAAGATCAATGGCCCTCTTAAAGCCAACTACTCCATTGCTCTTTACCGCCTCTTCCGGTAAGCTGTTCCAAGTTCCCACTACCCTGCTAAAATAGTAATTTTTTCGAATTTCCAGGTTCGCCTGAGGTTTAAACAGCTTAAAACAATGACCCCTTGTCCTGCTTTCCTTGCAAAACTCCAACCCTGCAACATCATTCATTTTAATAAATTTAAATAACTGAATCATGTCCCCTCTGGTTCTCCTTTGCTCAAGACTATACATATTAAGCATTCTAAGTCTGGAATCATAGTCTAAATTAGAAAATCCATTTACTAACCTTG
Organism: Uloborus plumipes; assembly: GCA_038373865.1. NCBI lineage: Eukaryota > Metazoa > Arthropoda > Arachnida > Araneae > Uloboridae > Uloborus > Uloborus plumipes. The sequence goes on along the minus strand of JAXGGA010000349.1, from coordinate 8,365 downwards.
TAGCCCTTCTTTGTACCCTTTCCAATAAATTAATGTCTTTCTTCAGATAAGGAGACCAAAACTGAACAGCATACTCCAAATGAGGTCTTACCAAACTTCTATATAGAGGCAGAAGAACCTTCTTAGATTTGTTTGAAATAGATCTATTAATAAACCCAAGCATCCTATTGGCTTTGTTACTAGCTATGCTGCACTGTTGACTGGACTTGAAATCCTGATTTATTAAGACACCTAGATCCATAACATTATCTGCCCTACTAATGACTGAACCCTGTAAATAATAGCTTGTATGCTTATTTCCATGACCGAAATGCAGCACTTGACATTTCCCAACATTAACTGCCATACCCCACTTGTCTGCCCATTTAGTAATATGATCCAAATCCTGTTGTAGCTGATTTATTTGTTCGTCATTTTCTACAACCCCCATAAGTTTGACATCATCGGCAAAACAATTCATGTTTCCAGAAACATTTTCATGAATGTCATTCATAAAAATAATAAACAAAAGGGGACCTAAAACTGATCCTTGGGGAACCCCACTTAAAACCTCACTCCATTTAGAATAGTTACCCCTAACAACTACTCTTTGTTTCCTTCCTGTCAGCCAATTCCTAACCCAAACTAGAATTTTACCTCCTACCCCTATACCAGCTAATTTGCTGAGTAGTGCTACATGCGGTACCTTATCGAAAGCTTTTTGAAAATCTATGTAAACAACATCTACGCATTTTTTGCTATCTAAAGCCAAGGTAACCTTGTCGTAGAAATGTAATAAATTAGTAGCACACGATTTACCTTTTCTGAAACCATACTGCAAACTACTCAACAGCCCATTATTTTCTAAGAAATTCATAATCTTAATTTTGATCAATGTTTCAAAAATTTTACATACCACTGAAGTCAGACTCACAGGCCTATAATTTCCTGCATTACCTCTAGACCCTTTCTTGAAGAGTGGTGTAATGTTAGCTAGTTTCCAGTCCTCTGGCACTATCTTTGAGTTATACGAAGCATTGAATATATTAACTATAGCGTCAACTAATTCCTCTGCACATTCTACTAGAATTTTTGGATAAATATTATCTGGTCCCGGAGCTTTTGTGGTTTTAATTTTTTTCAAATAAAGTAAAACGTCCTCCCTGGAAAATACAAAGTCCTCAAGCTGTGTAGTAGCTTGTGTCTTGCTTGTGTCAACTGTTGAGATACAGTTATCGTTAAAAACACTGGAAAAAAAGTCATTTAGAACATTTGCTATATCACCATCATTCTGAATTAAATTTCCATGCTCATCTACTAGTGGCCCAATTTGACTATTTCGAACTTTCCCAGAATTTGCGTATGCAAAAAACTCCTTTAGATTCCTGTCAATATTATCTGCCAGCTTTTGTTCCAATTCTCTTTTCTGAAACCGTACCAAATACTTAAAACTACGCCTAGCCTCACAATACTGTAGCCTGTCTGCGCTGTGACCAGTTTCTTTTAATCGACGAAAAGCAGCTTGCTTACGATTTAGAGCATCCTTAGTTTCCCTAGTGAACCACATGGGCCAAATTTCTGTGTTTACCCCTTTTCTCCTAAAAGGAACAAAATCTCCAACTGTTTTTGCTAGTTTTTCCTTAAACTCTGTCCACTGCAAATTTACATCACTATTGTCCAAACCTGATGAAAAAACCGCTTTCAAACTCTGCCTGAGTGCGACAAAATCAGTATTTCTGAAATTAGGTACAAACCTAAAATTTTTGTCTTTGTGCATATCAAACTTAATCCCAAACCTAATGCTGTTGTGGTCACTATCCCCAATATGCTCCCCTACACATAATGCCTGTACAGAGCCTTCAACATTGCAGAAAACAAGATCCAAAACAGTATCCTGCCGTGTTCCCTCAGAAACAACTTGATCTAAAAAACAGTCACCAATTACTTTTAGAAATTCCTCTTCTCTACTATTATTGGGGTAAGAATTATTCCAATCAATGCCCGGAAAATTGAAATCCCCCATTATAATTACCGGTCCCTTACTCGACATGTCTCTAATAATACGATACATCTGTTCATCTTGACCCTGGCTTAGATTAGGTGGCCTATAAATGTTACCCAAACGTTACCCAAACTATTAGTAGCACATTATTTATTTATTTATTTTTGGTATCAACCATTTTGTGTTGATGTGAATACCTTGTGATGTTCTTTTAAAAGCTGACGATTGTTGTTTAGTAATTTTTGTTTTAATTAATATTTGCTATCCCCCCTCCCCTTTGAATTAGGTTCAAGTCTTAGTGGGAGAAAACTTATGTTTTAATATGTGTGTATGAGTTTTTTTTTTCTTTTTTTTTTTTCTTTTTTTTTTTTTTTTTTTTTATGGAGGCTTGATTGCTTAAAGGCTTTTACTTGACCAATCTTGATGTTCCTTTGATTTTCCAACTCACCATGATGTGAAGAATAAGTATAATTCATTGTTTTTAATATTTATTTAGAGAGGCTAATTTTCATTGTCATGGTTACAAATCATCTGTGGTTTGTGTTAATTCATTTTTTCATCATCAAGCAGATTGTGCATTAAAAAACATTTTTTTTTGTAAAATTGCATTTTTTACGGAAAAAATCTATAGATGAACTTAAACAGCAAAACTTCATCTGAATACAAAGTTTCTATATTACCAAGGCTTCACTAGATAGCGTTTTATACAGGCTGTATCATTACTCAAAACATCAATGGTGAAGATTTGACCGCTAGAGAGCGTTGAAGAGGGACTGCCCAAATGTTTGTTTACATTCATTTGCATATTGTTTCTGCTGTAAAAAACGACGTTTATCCTATCTTTAAGGGTTAAAAAATATTGATATAGTTAACTGAAGTAGAGTACACAGTGAATTGATGCCGAAGGCCTTATTAGTACTGCTTTTTAGGGGAAATAAATTCCCTTTTCAGGTAAAGATACACAACCAAACGTCTTATACGACCAACTGTATCATGGCGAACTGTTGACTGAATTTTAAAAAGTTCTATGGCAACCTGTTGGTAGTATTGGCTCGCTTAGCGAATGGATTCGCCATTTATCGCTCTGCGGTGCCAGTGTGGTTTCATAGTTAATAATTAGAATCAAATAAAATGAAAAATAATCCGCAAACCAATTAAAATAAGCCGTTAAAATGCAGAATAAACCAACAAATAGAATGAGCTATTAAATAACGTTAAAATATACTAAAATAGAATTGAATGCCAAGTTGTAAAATTGTCGCCAACAAATTAACTTGGAATTTTGTCTTTTATTTATCTGATTTGTATATAATGTTAGTTACCACAAAATTCGATAGATGTCGCTGGACAATGACCACCGTTTTTATCCCAAGGATTTTGATCAAATGAAACAGCCTGTATAAAACGCTATCTAGTGAAGCCTTGATATTACTTAATGCCCACCACATGTAACCACATCCTAATTACCATTTCTTTATTTATGGATATGCCTTATATTACCAAATCTAGACAATCACAAGTCATAATGTGACAGTGAATGATGGGTTGGATTTTTTTTTTTTTTTTTTTTTTAGTATAGCACAAAATACCAACATTGGAAGACCAACATTGCTTCACCAAGAACATATTGATAGTCACTTTTGTATAAGTTTTGTTGTGGATCTTTTAGTACCTATTTTCAAAAAATAAAAATGTCATGATTATTATCATTTAAATAATTTTAGAATCCCTTTTTGCATGTACTGGAGTATTCTTTTAATAATTTATTTCATGCCTGTGCTTTGAACTTGAATCTGTAATTTTTTAATTTTCTATTTGTATAATTTTCTCTGGTCTCAATGGAACTGTCTCATAAAGTCATCTTTACCAGGAAATTTTAATGTTGTATTTGACGTTATTTGAGATCTTAAAAGAAAAGATATTGTTTCCATCGTATTGAATTCAAGAAGGGAAACGTGTAACGTGCCTCTGAGATTTCATTTTGCTTTTTTTGACTATTGCTTTGGTTCTAATTGATAAAATTAATGCCCATTTACAGTTTAATAATGTTCATATATATATTTTATCAGTGGCAACAGCTTTTGTTTAAAGTTTATAACGTTAGTTTGGCAACGAGTAAGTGTGTTGAGTAGAGATGGGAAAAGTAGTTCCGCAGCCGGAACAGGTGCAACCTGTTCCAGTTCCACTTGGCGGAACAGGTTCAAAACCTGCTCCGGGGAGGACCCCCCCCCCCCCCAAAAAAAAAAAAAAAAAAAAAAAAAAAAAAAAAGCTTTTTTGGGTGAAACACAACCAAAAAGAAAAAAGCTTTTCGACGAATTTATATAATTCTATAACTGTGTGTTTAAAAGATATTTTTCAAAAAAAATTCGGTCTTTTTTTCCGATGTGAGATTGAATGTCAATTTTTTTTTCTTAATTTCTGATTAATATTCGGTTGACACGCATTGCATTTAATTGCGGTGTATGTATAGCAGAATTTTAAATTTTTCTCACAGACATTAATTTATTCTGATTGCAAACCTGCATCGCACACAGATTAATAGTTGTATATACCAATTTGAGAATAAGAAAAATTTAATATTCAAGCATATGCAGAGTGACAATTATGAATCCACAATTGACAGACAGAATTGATAATTATATTATTAGCGAATGCAAAAAAGAAACACTAAACATGCGGGGAAATATTGCTTTATTCAAACAAACACGTAAAATATATTAGAACAGCATCATCCCCCACAAACACACCATGACGAATACAATATAATTTCATAGGTATATTACACAAAAATCTCTTTTCCCTGACATATTTCGAGAAAATTAAAATTATATATACATTGAAATACAATAATATAAGTTATCAAATAAAATTGCATGATTGTAAAAGGCAAAAACAAAATGTTTGTTGTGCTTTTGCTTCAGCTTATGAAGACTTCTCACGACCGAAAGACTGCCAGTACAGAAGTGAATGCAATTCATTATTGCGAAAAAGAGTATCACTTTTAAAATATTGGGGAAATATCTCAAACGAATGCCTAAATTGTATACTATGACCCGATTAAGGGAAATTTTCCTTTGATTGATTACATTTTTACCATTACTTCTATATACAAAGATACACAGATTCTGTTTCAGTGATACGTTTCAACTCAATTAAGATTATATACATTGTAAAAATAATAACAGACATCAAATAAAATGTGTTCGCTTTTGCTTCATTAAACCATATAATACACTAAATGCTTATGAAGACTTCTTTTGAGAAACGGATGGGTTTTGGACTTTTCCTCTTACAATTTTCCAAATTGAAGTCCTGGCAGAACAATAAGCCAAATTTCTCTGAATTTTTAAAAATGAGATCCAAAAAACGTATTTGTAGACTATCTTTTACAAAATTATGAAAATTGATGCAGTTTATAACTTTCTCTATAAGTGTTTTGAAATTGACTCCCCCTCCCCCCCCCCCCCAAAAAAAAAAAAAACAGTTAGGCGATCTTTGATGATGGCAAGAGAAAAAGGATGGGATTCATTAAGTCTCCTAAGTCTCCCCCAGTATATTTTTGAAATAGATGTGCTAAAATGCAATTGTAGGATATCTTTGATGCCACCTCTTAATATAGTCTAAAATTTTCTTTTATTTTTATATTCATTGATAAATATTTACTTTTTAATTTCTTTAATTTTTACTTACTTGCTCATTTAATATTTTTACTTTTTTTTAATTCATTTTCTGTATGTGATAGTGCAAACTGCGTTTTCCTCCGGGGGGGGGGGGGGCAGTTGACTTTCTCCGGGAGGGCAGTGCCCCCCCCCCGGAGAGATGCCTGATAGAAACACTTGGGGGGGGGGGCTTCATCGTTACGATACGTGAAGTTGGTCAATTCTTATGAAAAACAGCTTTTGTCGGATATTTGCATCCTTCCTGAATTCACATCGTTTTACATGCAAAAAAAAAAAATCCCTTGCAGCTCTGAAACATGTGTCTTCAAGCAGGGGTGCCCCACCCCCCAAGCTCAATGGCGCAAATCCCCCCCCCCTCATTTTTCCCAACCCTCGTGTTTTTGTTTTTTATTTTTACCCCCCCCCCTTTTTCATTGAATTTATTTTTTAAATATTATTTATTTATTTTTAAAATATAACTATAGATATATTTCTTTTTAAGTTCGAATTATACGCAGAATAGAATAGCTTTTTTCCCATCCAAACACTCTAAGCAAACACACACGCACACAAAAAGAAAATCATAATAAAGAAATAAAAGAAATAATTTAAATTAAAAAAATAAATTAATGAATAATTTCTATTAAAAAAATCAGTAAATAATTTAAATTAGAAAAAAAATGAATAAATAATTTAAATAAATAAATATATTAGTGTAAAAAAATCCCCCCCCCCAAAAAAAAATTTTGATGGCGCAACTTGCGCCATAATCCACCCCTGTGGGCACCTCTGTCTTCAAGTTTACACAAATGACATACTTCTTAAAATTCAATTAACTTAATCAAAAATCACACTTGAAAAGACATTCAGTTTCTTTTTTCTCGGGGGGGGGGGGGTGCGGAGTTTAATTTACAGTTAACGTGCCCCTTTCTTTAAATCTTTCATTTATTTGAAAGAACAACGATTAATAAGCAAAAATAATAAGAGTTTTAAAAAATATATTACAAAAAATTAGAAATAAATTTCAAAATTAAAAATTTGATTTTTAAAAATTATTATTCCTTTTTTTAGTCAGTGATTTGCGAAGAAACTTTGAACGATAGCTAGTACTGAATATCATTTCCGGATTTAGCGATTGCAAAACATTGGAATCAAATACCGAAAATATGCGAAAAGTAAAAATCACTGATTAGTATAATTAAAGTAAGAGAAAATAAGAACATTATTTCGAAAAAAAGAAAAGTTATTCCTTAATCTGCGTATTAAATGCTTCATTAAATTGCTCTTAAGTGTGCAAACTCAGTGCCAAATTGTACCAAAAAACCGGAAGGGGGGGGCGGCAATACCCCTGCACCGATCTTCTAAATGACGGACCTAAGTTGATCTCGACACTTATGAGTTTTACGTATTCTTTCGTCCGCCGATAGCAATATTACTCCCATTACAAACCAAAGTGATTTTATTCAATGTTGTACATTTGTGTGGGTTTTTTTCCCCTGAAATAATTTAAAAGAATTTTTTTTTGTTATGGAGAAATTAATAAAAAAATAATTAATGGTATATGGTCATCATCATTGTCTTTTTGGGAATTGCATGCCTCCCCTAACCCCCTCTAATCCGCCAGTCAGGCCGTTTCTATTTTATCAAAAGACAACTAAAACCATCCCCAAATAACGGGCCCGAATAACGTAAAACAGAGCAATATCGCCCTTTAAAATCTAAGCGCTGAACCTGTTCCGAAGAACAGTTCCGACCTGCCGGAGTTGTTCCACTATTAAATCCTCGCTGCTGATAGGTTAAATCGGAACTGGTTACGAAAACAGGTGCAAAAGAACAACTCCGACCCGCTGGATCTGCTCCACTATCAAATCCTGTCTGCTGATTGGTTGAATCGGAACTGATTACGTACACAGGTGCAAAGAGCAGCTCCGGGATCAGACACTCGGAACAGATTGCGTCATGATGAAATACTCAACGCTGATTGGTGGTAGCGGAACAGTTCGCCTCGGAGCAGGTTCGAGGAACCGCTCCGGAAGTGATCGGAATTTGGTAGTTGCCCTTCTAAAAAGCTCTCGTACGATAACAGATGGCGCTGCCGCCTCTCGGAGCTATCTGTTCCGATCCACTTCCGGAACTGCCAGTTCCAGCTCCGACTGTGGAACAGGTTCAAAATCACAGCTCCGGGATCTTTTACCCATCTCTAGTTAGGCCTAATAAGAAGCGGCGATAGTTCGGCGAATGGTGTTTTGAAGAAACGAAACTGATTGAAGGTATGTTTTGAAGAACGGATTAATACTCTACTCGAAGTGTTTAGCCATTTATTTTATCGAAGTTTAATAAGAAGAAAACGAATAATATGGCTTCTGAAGAGTACCGATTACCGAAATTAAATTCTGAGAAGTACCATTCTTGGTCGATAAGAGCCCGTGCTTTGATGGTCCAAAAACGCTGCTGGGGAGCGGTAGAACCTGGATATGGTCAGGAAATGGATGAAAATCAACGAAGAAGAAATGAAGAAGCACTAACGCTACTATTTTTAATTGTAGAAGACAATTTTTTGGATGACATTGGTGAGTGCAATTCCGCTAGAGAAGCGTGGAATATCTTGAAAGAAATTCATACTAAGTTCGGATTACTGCATACGATACAGTTAATGAAGGAATTCTTCAACGTAGCGAAGAAAAACAATGAAGATATGCATTCCTACTTAGGCAGACTAATGAC